>PVKS010013256.1:6231-51472 GCA_004027875.1 Aplodontia rufa | reverse complement strand
GAGTGAAAACATTTGACCCTTGGTTCTCTGGGTTATTCTGATTTCACTCAGCATAATTTCTTCCATAGCCATTCATTTACCTTCAAAGGCTATAATATCATTGTTTCTAAATGCTGAGTAGAACTCCATGGTACCACAGTTTTTGGATCCATTCATCCTGTGAGGGGCATCTGGTTTGTTTCCATAATTTAGCTATTGTAAATTGAGCTGCTATGAACATAGATATTGTTGTGTCACTGTAATGTGCTGATTCTAAATCCTCTGGAAAAATACCCAAAAGAGGAATAGCAGGATCATATGGTGGGTTCATCCCTAGTTTTCTGTGGATTCTCCACACTGCTTTCCAGAGGGGCTGTACCAGTCTGCAGCTCCACCAACAGTGTGCTAGTGTACCTATCTCTCTGCAGCCCCTCTAGAAGCATCTATTATTGTTTATTTTCTTCATTTTGCCAATCTGACTGGCGTGAGGTGGTATCTTTAATGTAGTTTTCATTTGCATTTCTCTGATTACTAGTGATTTAGTACACTTTCTCATGTATTCATTGGCTTGATCAATGTCCTCTGTTGAGAAGTTTCTATTTAGCTCTTTGGCCCATTTATTGATTAGGTTGTTTTGAGGCCACTGTTTGAGGTTGTTTTGATCCCAGGAGAGCAGGCCCAAAAGTCCCTTTCCCTGGTCCTGTGTGGTAAACTAACTGGCTCACAGTTTAGCATTTTGCTTTGGGGGTACTACCAGATTTCTCTGAATTCTTACCATCAACATCATCATTGTTTTTGAGATTACCTTTAAGCTTGAATTTCCTTTGAGTAGAACTTTGGATCTCTTTGTTCCAAAGCCTCCCTGTCCTCCTGGAAAAACCTCTGAGACATTGATCAGGAGCTTGGCATAGGCACAGTAGCTTACTTCTCTCTTCATGATGTTCCTGTTTTCCTGCAGGGTTGTCAGCAGAAGCCACAGTTTCTGGTCTTCTCAGACACTCCTAATATGGAAACCGCTATGAAAGAGACAAGGTAAGGACCATCTTGGCCACAGTATTCTTGGCAGACCTTCTCTGAAGCCAAACCTCCATTTAGGGAAGAAGGCAGCTCATGACTTGCTGGCCAAACCTCCGAGGAATTTAGTCTCTGCAGCACCCTGCCATGGGGTGAGAAACACTGGCAGCCCATCTCTCCTGTGAGGATACCCCAGCCATCAGCAGGGAGCTAGGGAGAGAGGATCCTGGAGTTCCCGGCTCTATCCACCTGAAGAGGACCTTCTGTCCTGCTGAGGTAGGACATGGAGGGAAAAACTAGGGCATGGGTCTAATGCCACAGGATTTCACTATCTTATCAACCTTTAGTAGGTTTCCTTAAATAAATATGTGTATATATATGCTTTGCATTTTGGTTTTCGCTTTGTTTTGCTTTTCAGTTTTCTCCAGTTGTACTTAGTTTCTTTGGGGAGCAAGGATATGGACCTCACCAAACTGCCATTCGAAAGTAAGACTACCCTTCACACTTCAGCAAGTGTTTTAGACATATGCTTTGTGGTGCCATTTCCTGACCCCAATTATATGGATCTCATGCTCATGGATGCACCTTTAAGAATCTCTTAGGCTCATCACCTTTGTTTAACCGACAGTATTACACAGTTCAAGAATATTCTCTAGGGGCTTGAGAGATGGCTCAGCGGTTACAGTGCTTTCCTGGCATGCACAAAGATGCGAGTTCGAATCTCAGCACCATGTACACAAGTAAGAGTCAGAGCAGTGAAGTCCACATGAAAATCTAAATAAAACTGATTCTCTGCTTAAAAGAACATTCTCCAGCCATGTCAGTGCTTTACGTTTGAAAATATGTTCAATAAGATTACTAGATTTGTTGTCCAATTTTTTTCCTTTTCTCCCCTCCTTCCTATAATCCTTACTTCCATCAAGGTAAATGCTATCTTTTCAAAAAGCTATTTTTTTAGACTGAGATACTTAGAGAGTCACAGGCAGTAACAAGAAATCACCCAGATGTATCATTTATCTAGTTTTCCCCAATGGTAACATCTTACAAAACTTTAATAAAATATCCCTATCAGAATATTGAGACTGATAGAGTCAAGACACAGGATAGTTCTGTCACAACAAGGTTCCCTCTAGTTGCTTTTCCCCCCTATTTTTAAAGAGAGAGAGAGAGAGACAGGAAGAGTGAGAAAAAGAGAAATTTTTTTTTAAATTTTTTCATCTGGCCTTTGTTTCTCTAATACTTCCTTGTGTATGTGGTGCTGGGATTTGAACCTGCTTCCTTGCACATGCCAGGCAAGCACTCAAACCACTGAGCCATTGCTTCAGCCCTTCAGGTTTCCTTTTGGAATCACATCCACTTCCTATAGGTCTAACCCTTCCTTAACTCCTGAAAAACCACTGATCTGTCCTCCCTTTCAGTAATTGTGTCATTTCAAGAATTTCATACTATAAACAAAATGATAGAAAGTCACTTTCACCCCCCATTTTTTTTTAATTTGGAAATTTCTCTGAGGCTTTATTTAATTTTTTTCCATTATCATAGTTCATTCGTTTTTATTCTATGGTATGAATGTACAACAGTTTGTTTAAACAATCACCCCTGAAACAATATTTGATTTGTTTGTGGTTTGGGGCCATTATATAAAATTTTAAAGGCTGTTATAAAAATTCATGCGCGGGTTTTTGTGTAAACATAAGTTTTCATTTCTTTGGGATGTATGCCCAGGGGTACAATCATAAGGTTCTATAGATTTTAAGAATCTACAAAACTCTTTTCCAGTGTGGCTGTTTAATTTTACATTCCCTCTAGGAATTTGTGACTGTTTGTCAAAGTCTGAACCCACACTTGTGACTCTTTTGGTGGTAGGGCTTCCAAGGAGGTGATTAAGTGGAAGTAAGGTCATCAGGGTGGGTCCCCACTCTCACAGAAATGCTATCCTTATCAGGTACACACAGCAAATGCCTCATTGTGTACACACAATGAGAAAACAGCTTGTTTTCAAATCAAAAAGTAATCTCACCAGAAGCCAAAGCAGAGAGCACCTTCATCTTGAACTTCCTGCTTCCAGACTGAGAGAAATAGTTCTGTTGTTTAACCAACCACACCACTCTGCATCATTTTGTAACAGCATCCCTAACCAGAATATACCATTTTTCATAGTTCTTTCCAGATTTTTATTTTATATATATATATATATATATATATATATATATACACACATATATTTTAGCCACTCAGATGTGTGTGTAATGATATTCCATTTCTGCCTTGATTAATGATGTTGCGCTTCTTTTCATGTGTTTATTTGCATTCTGGATATCATCTTTGGTGCAATATTTCCTCAGGGCTTGCCATCCTATGATTGAATATTGTTTAAATGATTTTGCATTTTGGAAGCTCTCCACTTATTTTTGATATGCTAAGATATGTGGTTTCCAAATACTTTCTCTAACTTTGTAGCTTATATTTTTACTCTTTTAACAGGGTCTGAAAGTTTTTTGATTTGATGAAATCCAAATTACCAAATTTTCTTCTTGTGGTTCGTACTTTTGGTGTCAAATTTAAGGGCTCTATGCTTATCCATAGATTACCAAAGAATTTCTCTTATTTTTTTAAGTTTGGTAGTTTTGTTTTATACTTTGGTCTATGATCCATTTTAAGTCAATGTTTGTGTAAGGTTCGAGGTTCATTTTGTTTCCTGTGAACATATGTGATACAATAAAATTGCTCTGGTCTTTGTTCCTGGTGTGTCGGGATCTACAGTGGACATTCTGGCTCTCTACGTGGCTTGCACTGACATCACATCAAGGGTTGACCCATTACTTCTGGGAAATGGTGAAAATCCTCACTCTTCACTAGGCCTCTTCATTACTGCTGGATTGTTGTGCAAGTACAAGCGCCAGTGCAATATCTGTTTCTTAGTACTCTGGTTAAAGAGAGCAAGCTTTTAGGGGGCTTGTATGCATCCTTTCATGCTTCTGGGTTCTTCAATCTGATGTATTCTGCTTCTTCAATTCCAGGTCTGAGCTATATAAGACACAAAATAGGGGGCTGGAGCAGTGGCTTGGCGGTTACTGTGCTTGCCCAGCATGCACGAGTACACGGGTTCAAACCCCAGCACCCTGTACACAGCTAAGTGTCAGAGTAACGAAAGCCATGTGAAAAACTAAATAAAAATTGATCCTCTCTGTCTCTCTCTCCCTCTCACTATCCTTCTCTCTTAAAAAAATAGAAAAAGAACAAAATATACCCAGGTAACTAATCGCTCTTTTTCTTCCGATGGTTTCTAACCATCTATCTTCTGCTATTCTTTTTTCAAGGTCTTATGTTTGTCTAATACATAATACCCATTGTTTTAGTGATACTTAGTAAAATGAATAAGATAAAATACATATATTTCCTCTTCTCAGAAGTTAAAGTTTCTCCAAATGCTATTTTAAATGAAATGTGATGGACATTCCACTGAATATTCAATATCAGAATACAAATCCCACGCTTATTAAATCTGCTATTTTGGGAGTCTTTGAAAAAGGTAGAGCTCCACCTGGGATTTAATAGATGCTGAAAGCTATTGTCTTATCCATTCAGATGACATCATGGATGTGGATTCTGAAGTAAATATTACATGGAATTAAAAACAGATGAGAATCTATTCCACAGTTAGGTGGTATCACGCAAGGTCTAGGAAGAAGCTCTATTACTCAGTGGTCAATGGCAGCTCACCTCATACTCTGACTAGGCTGCTCCATTGCCAAATATTTAATTGGTGTTCTGGCCACCTATTTTTTTATACGGGTTCATGTTTCATCTTTCACTTATGTTGCAGAATCACCATCAACTTCTAATTAATTCCTCTTCTACTTCCCTTAACCGAAGATAATTTCTGTTGTGTGCAATCAAAACAAGATGTATAGAACTGGGACTATGAATAGTCCTCAAAGTAAACCATTTACAAAAATTGCAAATTAGAGTGACTTCCTTTCAAAGTCCTAATTTAAGACTAAAATACTGTTGATGCAAGAATAGAGATCTACAGAATACAAATGTATAGTAAACATAGGAAATTATATTCCTCACTTGAAAGGAAATAACAAAAAACACAACAAAAAGACAGTTCCAATGGGAGGGAGAAACAAAACTTCCAACCTTGACAACTCCCTTAATTTAACCTTTGCTCTTTTCTAGCATAAATAACACATATTTTGCCTCTAGAAGTCTCTCTTTGTGCTATCAGCTACTGTTTCAAAACATGAAAAAGGACACAGTAAATGAAATAGAATAATTTTTCCTGATCAAAATATATATAATTGCAAAAGACAAATGTGCATGGAAATATTATGGTGATGTTTGCAAGCGTTCCATTGGCAGTAGTAATTCCTAAGCAATCCTAACATTTTCATGAGAAGGTAAAAATCCAATACTCTGAATGCATATCAAGACTGTTTATGCACTCTTGAGTCCAACTCCCAAGTATGTTAAGTAAATAAGTAAATATCCCTGGGAGCCCAGGACATAGGATGAGTTCAGAACATGAAACAGAATCCCACAGCACAGCCAGAAACCAAGCGGTTACTTTACAGGCAAATTCCCTGCAGCAAAACATCTAAGCCTGATTAAAGAGTTTCCCAAGTTCAAAGACAGGCGAGAAAGATAGGCTGTGCACTGTAGATACTGACAGCTCATCAGAACCATCACCGTGTACGTTTGGAAGCCACTAAAGAAAGACTCAACTCATCTCTAACTTCAGTTTGCTATATTTATCTGGTAGTCAAATTTCTTCATATTAAAGTTGCTTTACAACCAGAAAAAAAATTTAAATGCTGTTTTAGAGAAGGCTATTTTTGACAATCTCATGTGTCAGAAAAATAAAAAATAATTTCTAATTCTTATAAAATTCATTCCAATTCCTTGACCTGTCTTCATATCTACTATATAGTTTCTACTTTAAAGTAATAGATACGGTAACCAGGAAAGAGAAAGAGAAGATAATACACTTACTACATATTTTATTTCATTTTGTATTTACTTCAAACTCTTGATTTACTATCTTTAATTGAAAAAGATGGAGAGAGGTAGACTAACTATTCCAAATTATTCATATCTGAATGTAGACCTTAAATCATCACGCTCTCTAGTCTGTGAAACTTTCCTTAGATTCTGTTATGGCACTTCCTGCGCCACCTAATGAGAAAATAAAGCCATGTGCTAAGGAGTAAAGATTTGAAAACTGTGTTTTTCTGGACTTCTTTTAAAGAATGATTTTGCCTATGGGTGGGTATCTGTAGCAGGCAGTTTTAGTAACATTGACAGAATACGCAACAGAATTGAGAAAAACACAAAGCAAAGTCTGAGCTAGCGATCACAGAAAGTTGGACATTGCATGAAGGATATGGAACTACCCTGAAGGGAATGAGGGCAGGGCAAAGCCAGGCAGGTCATATGGGGTTTAGTTGAGACTACTAAGATAAGAGAAGACTCCAGCACCACTTTAAAAATTTCTGTGCTCTATGACTTTGAGCAAGTTACTTTTTCTTTCTTGTTGTCAATGTTCTTATCTATAAAACTGAAATCTAATAATTAAAAAGTATGGGTAGAATATATGTGTATATACATAAAGATATTGATTATGAGAATTGCCTTGTTCCGTAATGAAGATCAAAAGTCCCATGATATGCAGTTTAGCCAGGTGCAATAGCCCTCACCTGTAATCCTAGTGTCTCAGGAGGCTGAGACTTGGAATCACAAGTTCAAAGCCAGCCTCATCATCTTAGCAAGGCTCTGAGTAACTTAGGGAGAGCCTGTCTCAAAATAAAAAATAACAAAGGTTTAGAGATAGGGCTCAATGGTTAAGGGCCCCTGGGTTCAATCCCCAGTACACAAAAGGCTATGTTACATATGCAAATCTGGGTGGTTTAAGGAATGATAAGTAAAAGTAATTATTTATCTATGTGAACTAGAGGTATATGAACCTTCTCTGAGATAGCTGGGTTTTACCAGGTACACCCTGCTGAACAGCAAGACTCAGGTAAAGTGGATTTGTCTATGAGTATTGCTCCCTTCTTTATCCCTGGCACTAACTCCCCAGTGGTAGAATAAAGATTTAGCCCTTCAATGTGACTAATATGTGGTGCCATGAAATATATCTGAAAAACTCAAATATAGAATGAAATACAGACTTTAAATATCATTCAATTTTTAGTCCTATATCATTTAATAATGCCTAGAAATTACCAAAACTGAGACAGGCTTTCCCAGAGATTTGATACAGTGGAATATTAAATATGCGTGTGAGTACGTGTATGTGTGGAGGAAGAGAGAAAGTATGTGTATTCATTGTCTACCAAAATTCAGTAAGTCCCTCCTCTACTAAATAACTTGATGCACACATATGCACGTGCACGCACACACACACACACACACACAAGCACTTATACATTCACACCCTATGTTGCTGCAAAATATCCAAATATCACAGCTCTGTTACCAGACCATTCTGTGACCTTGAGGAACAATCATCTCACCTAAGAATCGATTTCCTCATTTATAAAATGAAGAGATGAACTAAATTATTTCTGAACTACCTGAGAACTACTCAAATCCAAAAAGCTTGTTCATTGTTACTCAACTGATATTTCCAAGTAATAATCAACAGCTTATTTTTCACTATTTGTAAACAAATAGCATTGTTAGTCATTAAGTGAAGCATGTACATACAATTTAGATTTATGGAAATAAATAAATTTTAGATTATGTGTTTTAATTATCAAAATATACTTAAGTTGTATTCACTGAAATCCAATCATAGTAGAAACAATTTGAATATAGATTAGATGTGTAAATATACACACAAATACACACAGTTCAAATACAATGTATAGAGAAATAACATGTATATATGCAAAAAAGCAAAGTACATAGAATACATATAATAAAGTTCGCATATATATAATAAATAGACATACACATAATGTAAGATATATGTAATATATATTCTATATATGTATGTATACACGTATATATAATAAGTATAAACATTTATGCACTATATGTATGTATATGTATGTGTATCTGTCAGCTAAGACATTCATTCTGCACAGTTTTCCCATGCCTTAGGAGTTGAAAATTGAACTACAGTCCTTTACTTGAAAGCTTCAATTCCCAGCAATCAAGGCTTGAACTCTTAGACTTCTAAATTCATAGTTGTTCCAAAAGGGTGACTCCTATGGAATATAGCACTTCAGACTGTCAGGCTTGATATCGAATTAAAAAACATACAGTAATATTCTACTAGGAATTATGACCTTGAAAAAATATATATCTTCCTTAGTTTCCTTATTTAACTTGTTCTTTATATTAAAATTTGCATGTACTTTTCAAACAACATTTTACAAGCATTCAGTTAACTTATCACCTCCATCTACAATAATTGCATTTTAGATACATGAAAGAAATGTCACTGATTCTTTCAACAATACATCTGTTTTTGCTTATAGGAAGTCATGAATGATACGGCCACCTAGGAGCAGGTAAGGACAGAAAGCTTCTCTCTAACCCCTTCATCGGCCTGGCTCTGTGCTTCTCACATGAGAAGACTGGAGAATGTCTCCTTATCTCAATATAGCCTATTTGTTCACTGTGGGACCTCAAGTGCATTAGAAACTATTTCCTTTTCTGCTGAAAATATTTCCAAAACATAAAGCATCTCCATTTTAAACAGGATGCTAAGCAAACCCATGCTTATGGATAATTGTATAGACAATCAAAGGGACTACTTAGAAATTTGATATTTATATTAATGCATGTATTCTGATATATTTGTTCATTAAAGTCTTATTACATATTGTTTACTATTGATGAAATGAGAAGAAATGCCTGGTTATTTTTTTAAACAGAGTGGGAAGTGAGAGAGAGAGAGAGAGAGAATCAATTTTTATTTCGTTTTTTATGTGGCCTTCGTTGCTCCAACACTTCATTGTGTACATTGTACTGGGGTACGAATTCATGTTCTTGTGCATGCCAGACAAGCACCAAAACCTCTGAACCACCACTCCAGGCCCTGATTACTTTTAATCTATTACAATAATACAAAATTTTAGAAACAAAGCTTTAATAGAATTTTTGTTATTATGCAGATTAATTGTTCAACCAGAAAAATACAGGAATTGGAAAACTGGTTTTTATGCATTTGCTTTGCATTTCATGCATTAGTTCCTTTTAGGGAGTCGTCAGTACATCCACGGTTCTGTTACATCATCCACAGAAGGAAAGGGATTTGGATTCTAAGTACCCTTCAGTCCAGACACTCTAGGATTCTTCTTGTCATCCATTGGCTTAGTAAGGTGACAAGCTAGGTCCCCTGGCCAATGGACAAAGGCAAAAAGAAGTAGAGAAAAAGATTCTTTCCAAAATAATATAAATAATAAAAAGGTACACAGGACACTACAAAAATTGTATGAAAAGAGACAGAGGCAATTTTCACTCAGGGAAAATAAGATGAGAGGTGAAGAGAAATGAACTAAGCAGATGGCAGTGGATGTTAAAACTGAGCAACAAGATTCAGAAAGAAAGGGGACCGCATATCTGGGGACAGATGACACCATGGTGGGAAATGTTCTGCATGTAAAATGATTTAGAGGTGGAAAGCTGAAGACCTTGAACGAGTAATCCACATATGTACAATATGGTGTTGTGAAAGAGTGTGAATCTACCTTTATCAACACGCACTACAAAGCCTCATTCTGCCCCATTCCCAGCTACACTTGCCAGCATTGTCTGTTAACAAAATGTAAATCCTGAGACCAGTACTATCCCAAATCCCAGTTATCTTATAAAGTCTTTCCAGGCTTGACAAGACTCACCTGGATTCAAGAGTTTTCCAGGTAAGCTAGCCTATGGATCAAAGCAGACAAATGCAGAAATTAAAGTTTTCTGTCATTTGAGATTCACATATTCAGGCTGCTAAGTGCAAATGAGCTCAGGTGAGACTTTCTCTGAGAAGCAGCTTGCACACTACCTTTCTTAGATTTCCAGAATGGCTTGTAACTTCCAAACAAAATTTAATAGCTTAATGACAACTGCTCTTAATGGAGAGTGATCCCAGTCGCTGCTTTATGGAATGAGTCAAACATGGAAGGAGTTCCAAAACGCATGGCTTTGGATGCAGTTTTAATTCACATTTGGCAGTAGGGAGCCCTATATTCACAATTAAGCCCAAATTTAACTCTAGGTTTCCTCCCAATCACTTAATCTCCTGTATGTGCAACTCTTCAAATGAAAGCCTAACCCATTCTCTAAGGAAACTTTCTGCTAGCACTTGTAAGAAAGACAAAGGATATCATGAGAATTTAAATGTGAGAAGAGGTTTTAAAGCTCAGTGCCATTAGATTAATCCGCTATCATCATCAGTTACAGTGGTGATAACTGTATCATGGTCTAGCAACTGAGAAATAGAATGAGCCACATGGAAGCCTCTATTCTGATCCCACTGCTATGATTAGCTCACTAAGCTCTTTCCCATAGTGGAAATATTTCAGCTCCCATTTCTACTGCTTGATTATTAAAAGAATTAGTTGATTTTTAGCTTTTAGGAAGACATGTGGAATTGGCTGGTATATGTTTAAAAGTCAATTGAAATCATGTAACAGACCTGTATTTAAAGGTCACTATACAATAATGTACTTCAACCTGAAGAACTCAAAAACCTTTACATGCTCTTCTTATAGAAGCTTCACATAACCCATTCAGTCAGGAATGCAGGACCAAAGTATGCTTCATGTACTTATAACATGGGTAGGTATAGCTTGGATTGATTTTGTTTAAGCAAGCCTTATCTATATTCCAACACAAACATTTATAATCTATGGAAACAAGGAATAAAATCTATTAAAAGCAGGAAAAGACAAGTACCAAACCCAAAACTTCAATGAAGTCACATCAATTCAGATTTGTGCTATCTCATAAATTTTCTGAGTAGTAGTCAAGGGTAATTTAGTTCTCCAGTAATTCAAATCTATATCACATGATTGGAAGAATAAAAGAACTAAGGCTATGGATTTATTATAGTAACTGAGCTGCCTATCTCTAGACCTGTTGGACCAGGGAAAATATTTATCTACTCTGCCTCTTCCGCAATGAAGTGCATACCTCCCAGTTTGCCCCAAACCTCCCAAATCAGCATAATAGTCATGTACTGATGAATGTCATAATATTGAAAAATACATCTAGAAATAAGTCCTACTCAGCCACTGAAAATCCAAACTTTTGTTTGGATTTTTCTACTTCTCTTTCTAGAATTTCAACCATTAAGATCATGTTTATTACAACATGCTCTCCCAAGTCTAGATCTTGTTACTATTGATGGATAAAGGGATCTCAATAAGTCAGAAAATAGCAAGACTAAAGACAGCAATCATTTTTCTCTGAAAAGTTAAACTAATTTGCTCCCCGCACTTTCTGATGTGTTTATATTCATCTCTATTATTCAATATCGAGGCCCTAATGTGTGTCAGGCACTGTGCTAGGTTTTAGTGATACCTCATTAGCTTAAAAAGGTCTTGTCTTCAGGGAGTTAATGACCTGGTTCAACAAAATGTATGTGAGCAAGTTAGTTGCAATTCAGTGTGACACGTGCTATTTTAGTCAGGTTCATGACACTAGGGATAGGAAGAAAGTCAAGTAAGGGCCATTGAAAGACTATTTTAAGAGTCAGTCTTGCAGGATCAGTAGTGTTTATCTAGTAGCAGGGGTAAAGAAGTTTTCTGAGTGCTAAAAGTAATTCAATATATCTGAGCATGAGATGAAGAATAGAGAATAAAGAGATAGACATATAGAGGATATCGCTTTCAAAGGAACATTGAGCTCTACCTATGGCATAGCGTAAAAATCTCTGTATGTACAGCAAAGAAAAAATGGCCCCAATTCCTAAGGAAAATATGGGAAATGTTAAGCTTGGATCAGCTATGAAGATAGTGTATGCATTTTACTGAATGTCAACTTCACAGCTGAGAATAAATGCAAATACGTTCATTGAAGAAAAATACTAGCTTCTATTCCTTTTTCAAAGAGTAGAAGTTGAGGTTAAGAGAAAGCACATTTCCTTTAAACAAATGAAAAATATTAATTCCATTTCACAGATAAGAAAATTGAAATATAAAATTCAACTAGGTTAATCTCTGTATTAGAACGTATGGTGTAACCAGATTAAAATTTACCAACATTAGACAAGCATGTGTAGACACCAGATGACATGGCTTAATGACCACTTGGCATCCACTAAATAGTCAGGTTCTTGGTCTAACCTGCTGGTGTTAATTTAGGCAAACGACTACTCTGTCAGTAATTGAGAATTAAGATTTCTTTCATTTCTAACCTTCATGGAGTCCTAAGTTTTTCTTATTTTATTTATACAAGGGATTGAACCCAGGGGCATTCAACCACTGAGCCACATCTCCAGTCATTTTGATTTGTTATTTTGAGACAGGGTCATGCTAAATTACTCAGGGCCTTGCTGAGTTGCTCAGGCTGGCTTTGTACTTCCAATCTTTCTGGCTCAGCCTCTCAACCCACTGATTACAGAAAAGTGTCAACCCTCCCACCTTAAGTATTTTACATTCAAATACAAATAACTTTACTTGTTATCCACAAGTTTTAGATAAGTGAAAAAAGCAGAATAATCATACAACATTTTTGAAATTCAGCTAACTTGGTGTGTAGGTCAGTCTGAGAGTTTTGTATGTAAGTTTAAGATTTCAGATTGCTCCATGATCACTGATAAGCTTTGGTGAACACAAAGCTCCTCCCAGCCAATTTCTAAATAGCTGCTCGCAAAAAGCTTCTTCAAATTTTCTGTCAATTCTCCATTTGTTTCTAACTCAGTATTTGTGTGTGGGTGTTGTGCATCTGAATAGAAAGTACTAGAAAATCTACATGTAACACTTTCTAGACTCTCAGCAGACATTATCTGGTCTGAGAAAAGTTTGCATTAATCTTAAATAACTGCACAATGGAAGGCTTTTAATATTGGTATTCCTACTCTAGCCATGAACTTGTTCCTTATAAAAAAGACCTTGAGCCTAGGACATTAATGCATATCGAGTACTTATTATGAACCTGACATCTTTCCAAGTACTTTAAATATACTAATCACCTTGATTCTTATCATAACCCCATAATTGCTAGTTATTATTTAACCAGTGAAGGAAAAAATTGGAGAAGCTCAAAGGCATTAGTTAATTTACTCAAAACTGCACACCTAGTAAACTTTAGAATTAGAATTCAAATCTAAACTTCCTAGCTCAGAAAAATGACTTTAATATCTTATTTTAAAGACACTGTCCTTTGCACTTCTTGAAGCAATTTTGTGTTTACAAAGCACTCTCATTCTTTACATTTTTCTGGAATGGATACAACCCATCAGAATTTACTGAGTTAGGCATTTCAGCTCTCCATTTCAGAGAAACAACTGAGACTTTGAGGCAATAACTAATCAAACTCTGAACATCGAAGGTCCCTCTAATGTAACTTACTCATTTTCTGTTTCTTGCTGTGTCCCTCTACCTGCCACCCAACCCTCGCAAGTGTATAAACAAATATATGGGGTACAGTGTGACAATTCAATATATGTACAAACTACATAATGATCAAACTGAGAATAGTTAATATGTCCATCTTTTTAAACACATAACAATTATATATATTTCTGGGGTAATTATGATTGACCATTTCTAATAGAAACAAGTTCCTGTACTAACACAAGATGAGAATGGACATACATCTCAGGGACCACTTTAAACCCCTTCTCTTAGCTTTTTAGGTTCTATTATTTGTTTAAATGACTGAATGCAAGCTGGTGTTGAAAAATACAGCACAGAACTGCAAAGAATTGTTGGAAGTCTAGCAAATGGCAAATGTGGAAGCAAAGTTGGGTTAATCTCACCTTACACTCTAAGTGAGAAGTCTTGCTCATGAAATCAAGAAGTTGACACTATAGCAAATCAGGATTTATAACCGCATAAAAGAGAAGCAAGATGATGTATGTGGAATATATTAAATGCAAACTAACTGAGGCTATGTTACTCAAAGTCATATAATTGCAAATGTTTGTCAGAAATGGGATCAGTGGGTTTGAACCATCCCATACAAAATCTCCTGTGTAACCAAGTCAGAATCATAAACCTGCGAGAGTAAACATGCTCAGATATTGGAATGCGGGAAATGTTTCCCACAAGCGTCTGAGTATTCCAATCAAGAAAGTTGGCACAGTGTGGGAGAAAACACAAAGATTAAAAATCAGGAGATTTAGATACCAATTCTGCCTTAGTAATCTCTTTAGGATTACTTGATGATCTTGGAATCATATATTTGTTCTGCTTGCTTTGATGACTTAATAAAGAGGTTCAGGTGAGAAAACAAGTGTGGACAAAAAACAGCAAAATGTTGAGAGGCACATGAGTGTGTGTGTGTGTGTGTGTGTGTGTGTGTGTATGTGTGTGTTTGTGTGTGTTTATCTAAGCAATAAAACAAATTGCCCCTGGATGGATCACCATAGAGTACTTATCTGGGAAGAAACATTTATTGACAGCTGTTAAGCAAACAAGAAGGAGGTTATTAGCCTGAGGTGGTTTCTTTAACTAGAGCACTAACATAAACAAACCAAACCCAATTCTATGTAAACAGTAAAAGGAAGCTTAAGTTTAACCAATCAAAAGCCACCCACTATCCTCTCACTAAGGGCTCTCTGACAGCTCATATCCAAATAAGGCAAACAGCTTGCTATAACTAACCAAGAAATTCTACCACTTTGCTTCCATGTTTGATGTATGAATGAAGGCCCCTTGTTCTGCAAGGCAGATCTCTCCGAATCTTTTCTGAGTATTGCCTGGTTCAATAATTGTTCTTTGTTCAAATAAACTTTGTCAAATTTAATTTGTCTAAAGTTTTTCTTTTAAAACAGCATACACTTATAAGCCAGGCGCTGTGCTTGGCACTTCCACAGATTGCCTGAGAGAATGTCATTAGCATTTTACCCAGGAGGAAATTCAAGCTCCAGGAGGTCATACACCTTTCTGAAGATCACACAGTTAGTAAACAGCAATGGGAGAGTTTAAATGTAGATGTGTCTACCACAAAAGGCAAGGGAAGAGACAGATCAAAGGGTCAGAACAACTGGGAACAACTGGAAAAGTTCATTATCATGATTGACACTGAGGACATAATTTGATGTTTGAGGCTTGAGGAGATCTCTGGAAATCTTTTAAGGGATCATATCTATAAGGCTTATGTTGACACAAAATTCATATTTCAAGGCATCTGAAGCAATCTGGTCTCATCCCAAATAAACTAGTTTGCTTTTGATCTTGCGCAGTGAGAATTTGTGATCCTCTCCTTATGGCCCCGATTTCTTTGTCATAATAATTTGAGAAGAGAGGAAACGGGTGGGTCAAGCTGAATTACAGACCATTTTCAGGAAATTCATCTAAAGATTATTGTCCCATGAAAAGAGGATGAGGTACACCAAACACATTTCCTCCTTCCCCTCCCTCATCATTGTCGTCGTCTCACTGCACACTGACAGGAAAGCTAAAAATTCCTTCTGGTCTTGTGCAATCAGCCTTTCTCACCACAGTGCCCTATGGCTAAAACAGGATTGTTGAAACAGGCTATCTGAAGGCTGCATCAGACTACCCTTTCCTCCACTGTGTCTCTATGATAATACTTCGTTTACACATTTTGGAATTTTATTTATAATAAAAAATCCAACCCTCAAATGCATGCTTCATCCAAAGGCCATCTTCCTCAATGAGAAAGGGTCTCACCATCCTTTAAATTCTAATTCTACTACCCAATTTTTCTGCACAATATCATAGCCAAGAGGGACCTGAGACACATTTTATATTTTCGTTTTTGAAGAGAGTGTGAGGGTGAGGAGCTGATGTTGATATTCGGCTCAACCATTATTAGCTACCAGGCTTCCCTAAACAGATTAAGTGGTGTAATATGACTGTGCTTAGCAGAGATGCAATAAATGTATTTAAATCCTCCTGATAATTTCTTTACTCAGCTCTCCATTCCAGTCTTTTTTATTGGATTAGTATAGTTGTACATAGTGATGGTATTTGTTGCACATATTACTAGATGCACACATAGAACACTATAATTTGGCCAACATCCCCCCCAGCACTCGCTCACCTTCCTTTTCCCTTCCCCTGGTCCCTTGCCTCTCTTCCTGGGGTATATATTTATTCTAATATACCAAAGTATAGTGACATAATTCTTATACCTATGAAAAACATTTTATATACATGACAATAGTATATACAATGATGTAAAAACTTAGATTACACCTTGTTTAAACTCAGTTCCAGCATTTTCCTTTCCCCTCTCTTCTTCCTGCCCTCTGTTCTTTTTAGATATGTTTGACAACCGGATAAAAATTAACATTTTTATAAAAGCATTTTCTATAACTGATTCTAATTATGTCCCCAGTATCCACCCGCTGTCTTCCTTTCTCTTCCCTCTACTGATGTTAGTTACTAAATAGCTTTTTTATTTTTTAGTGACTCATTGATATATACATATATCAAAACTGAAGGCATTTCCACTGAATTCAGGTACTAGACAAGGCTGGCTGCTTTTCCACTCTTGTTCAATATAGTCCTTGAAACTCTTGCAGAGCTATCAGGCAAGACAAGGAAATCAAAGGTATTCATATAGGAAAAGAGGAAGTTAAGTTATCTCTATTTGCTGATGACATGATTCTATACCTAGAAGACCCAATAACATTAGCCAGAAAACTCTTAGAGCTTATAGGTGATTTCAGCAAAATAGTTAGCTACAAGATCAACTCCAGTAAGTCACTAGCTTTCCTTTACTCCAGCAATAAATCCGCAGAAGAAGAAATCAGGAAATCTCTCCCATTCACCATCTCCTCCAAAAAAATGAAATATTTGAGCATTAACCTCACAATGGTTATTAAGGACCTCTACAAAGAAAACTATCAGACATTAAGAAAAGAAATTACAGAAGACCTGAGTAGATGGAAAAACATTCCATGCTCATCGTTAGGCAGAATCAATATAATAAAAATGGCCATTCTACCCAAAGCCCTATACAAATTCAGTGCAATCCCCATCAATTTACTTATGGCATTCTTCATAGATATAGAAAAAGCAATTCTCAAGTTCATATAGAATAATAGGAAACCCAGACTAGCGAAAACATTACTCTATAGAAAGGAAGAAGGAGGGGGTATCTCAATCCCTGACCTGAAAATATACTACAGAGCTGTAGTAGCAAAAACAGCATGGTATTGGTATCAAAACAGAATCAAGGATCAGTGGAACAGAATAGAAGATCCTGAGACAAACTCCCATGTCTTTAACTATTTGATATTTGATAAAAGGGGCAAAAGCATAGTGTGGAAGAAAGATAGCCTGTTCAACAAATGGTGTTGGACAAATTGGACAGCCATGTGTAGACAACTGAAGCTAGATCCTTATCTTTCACCCTGCACAAAAATTAAATCAAAATGGGTCAAAGATCTGGATATTAAGCCAATAACTTTAAACTTACTAGAAAAAGAAGTAGGGTCAACACTACAGGACATAGGAGTTGGCAGCACCTTCCTCAACAAAACTCCCATGGCTCAAGCAGTAAAGTCAAGAATAAATGAATGGGATGCAATTAAACTAAAAAGTTTTTGC
Source organism: Aplodontia rufa (assembly GCA_004027875.1). Lineage (NCBI taxonomy): Eukaryota > Metazoa > Chordata > Mammalia > Rodentia > Aplodontiidae > Aplodontia > Aplodontia rufa. Next base: position 33,779 of record PVKS010013256.1, on the reverse strand, counting down.
ATAGCCAAAGATCTAGTCAAGAGCATCAAGAGAGAAACTACAGAATGGGAGAAAACCTTTGCCTGCTACTCCTTGGACAGAGGGCTAATAGCCAGAATACACAAAGAACTAAAGAAACTAAACACCAAGATCACTAATAATCCAATCAATAAATGGGCTATGGATGTTAAAAGAAACTTCTCACCAGTGGAAGTCCAGAAAGCTCATAAATATATGAGAAAATGCTCTACATCATTAGCTATAAGGGAAATGCAAATCAAAACTTCAATGAGATACCAACTCACTCCTGTTAGAGTGGCAAAAATGAAAAATTCGAACAATAACAGATGCTGGAGGGGCTGTGGGAAAAGAAGAACACTGTTACGCTGCTGGTGGGACCGCAAACTGGTTCAGCCACTATGGAAAGTAGTGTGGAGAATCCTCAAAAAATTAAGGATGGAACCACCTTGTAACCCAGCTATCCCATTCCTGGGTATTTTCCCAAAAGAGTTAGAATCAGCATATTATAGTGATGTGGCTTCATCAATGTTTATAGCAGCTCAAGTTACTATAGCTAGATTATGGAACCAACCCAGATGCCCCTCACTCGACAAGTGGATACAAAAATTTTGCTAGTTATATACAATAGAATACTACTTGGCCATTAGAGAAGAGGATAGTATGGCTTTTTCAGCCAAATGGATGGAGATGGAAAGAATTATGCTAAGTGAAGTATCCCAATCTCAGAGACTCAAAGGCCGAATGGTATCTCTCATCTGTGGAATCTAGAATACACGGGGAAGCAGTATGTTAGGCAGCTAAGCTAATAATAACTTCAAATTGTATGATTCTCAACGTAACAGGGAGATGACTCCGTAGGATACTTGGAGGCATAGAGAGGGGTATGGGGGGAGGATGTAGGAAGAACTCCTAGGAGACTGCAGGGTGGGAATATGGGGGAATCATCTCAGAAGGAGATCTCTGTCCTCCAGGACAGAGATACCATTTAACTCAGGAGTTTTCTGGGGGAAACAGCAACAGGGGGAACCCAAGCTGGGCATCCATGGTATGGAATTAACCCTGGATAACTAAGTATATATACATTGATTATTGAATGTTTGATCATGTTTCCCTGTCAATTGTATCTCTATATCCATCTAATTAAAAAAAAGAACATTGATGTGGTTGCATCTCTGTAGTATGCTGCTTTTAGGGTTTTTGGATATATACAGAGGAGTGGGATAGCTGGGTCAAATGGTGGATCCATTCCTAGTTTTTTAAGGAAACTCTAAACTGCTTTTCAGAGTGGTTGTACCAATTTTCAGTCCCAACAAGAATGCATAAGTATACCCTTGTCCCCACATCATTGCCAACATTTATTTTTCAAATTCTTGATTATTGCAATTCTAACTGAGCAAAAGAACTAAGACTCTTCTTAAATGAAGAAATACAAATGATAATAAAATACATGGAAAAGTCCTCAACATCTCTTGTAATTAGAGAAATATGAATTAAAACTACACTGAGATTTCATTCCATTCATTTATGTCTCTGTCTTGTCATGTTTGATGGAGATTAAATTTTGAGGACAAGAAACACTTCTCCTTTACTCATTTTTGTATATGTTCCTCCCTATCCTAGCCCCTTTTACCAATGGAGTACCTAGCACAGATTATTTATTTATATATAAATATTCTTCAATTATTTTCAGCCTATACAAATTGTTTCCTAAAACCTATTAAGAATGTTCAATAATGTTCCTACTTCAACAGTAGTAGGGATGCTGTGGAGAAAACTTGGGGGTTTTTTGTTGTTTGTTTTTTGGTCTTGGGTATTAAACCCAGGGGTACATAACCATGAGTCACATCCTCAGCCCTGTTAATTCTGTATTTTTAGACATGGTCTTGCTAAGATGCTGAGGCTTGCTTTGAACTTGCAATCCTCCTGCTTCAGCCTCCTGAATCTCTGGGATTACAGGCGTGCACCACCACTCTCCCTGACTTGGAAAAATGTTTGTTTTCTTTGGACTTTAATCTTTACAATTCCTTCCACTGCTTTGGAAAGAAGGCTTCAGTTAGTCTTTTCACCATAAGAAAATCAACAATTTTCCAAATGAAAACTCGTATCATTCCATTGTCAGCCCCCCAGCACAATCCCTAAGGGGAATAATGCATCTCCACAATGCACTTGGCCACTTTGTGAGCATTGGTAAACATGGACCCTTCTATGGCCCTAGAGGACAGTCTAACGAGTCCCAAATCATGAGCACTCACCATTGCACCATTGTGTCTCAAACAGAGATACCAGGTCCTACCTAACCACTTCACCATGCACTGGTCACCTCAGCAAGTTCTCGAAAATTTAGCAGTTTTTCACTGTGTCCAACTTACCAAGCTGTAAATACCTGACTGAGAAACACAAAATGTGTTTATAGGAGTTCTGACGGCTCCTCATCTAAACCATAAATATGAAATGCATTCTGACATTTCTCAGAAAACACTCCATCTCCTAGATTCAATTGGCAGCACAAATTTACTTCCCACAAGACAGCGGCAAAATCTCAACTTTGCAGTTTTCAATGCGCACATGCGTGCAGCCACACAGTGTTAACAAAAGTGAAACATTATTATGTTGCATAACCTGAGCGGCTATGTCTTAAGATGATTATTTTTAAGCTCTGAGAAATTCAGTTTGGTGGAATCCAAGCATCATAAAAAGCTAGTCTGAGGCTTTGATGTTAAAGAGTTTCTGTAGCTGCAGCCACAGTAAAGGCAGAAAGAATACAGTGTGGATAAGATCACAGATTTAGAAATCAAACTGATTTCTGTTCTGCTGCCTACATGATGTGTCACTTGGGAAGTTAATATTTCTCAGCTTTAGTTTCCTCATAAAAGTAAAGCAGCAAGAAATCTGAAAACCACCTAATAGAATACTTGTGACACTCCAGTGAGATATTGTAGGTAAATTACTTAGCAAGTACTTGCCATTTTTTAGGCATCCACTAAAAGTGACAATTAAAAAAAAGAAAACAACTCTGGTCCTAGTGCAGTGGTGCATCCTTGTAATCTCAGCAACTCATGAGACTGAGACAGGAGGAATGCAAGTTCAATGCCAGCCTCAGCAACTTAGTGAGACTGTGTCTCCAAATAGAAAACAAAAAGGGATAGGAATGTAGCTCAGGAGTCAGGTGCCTTTGGGTTCAATTCCTATATGAAATTAAATAAATAATAACTCATATCTGTTACAAGGTACAAATAGTAAGGCCAGAATTGTTACTGCACCCTCAGAGACTTTGTCTCATTCTGATTGAACTATCTGTACCCGAGGCAAAATCTAGAAACACTCAGGGCTAGAGGTGTGCTTCAGTGGTGTAAATGTGCTTAGCATGTGAGACGTCCTGGGTTTGATCCCTAACAATGCAAAAAATAAAAAAACAAGCAAGAATAAAAAAGAATTACTGGATTAAAAAACACTCAATTTCACCACCAAGTTCTTTAATCTGCTTTTTTTTTTTCTTTTTTCCACTTTCTATCCACTAGGAACTGGATTAAACGGTGTTCACCAGGAGTGTTGCTTTACGCATATAGGACTGACTGTATTGTGTAAAATAGATGCCTATATGTCTGTCTCCCCCACTGAAATGCAACCACTCAAGGGCACTCTTGAGTGGCAGCCACTCTTTTTTTTCCCTGTTTATGATCAATAGAAGAATGAATTGCCTACTTGTTAGTGTCCAGTCAGCTCTCATTTGACACTTCTCAAGGACTGCTTCATTTTCTTTCTGGAGGTTGCAACCCAGCAACAGAAGTGATTATGAGGCCCTTTCCCCATGCACGGACTTTAGGTACATTCTTAGTTTCAATCTTCACAGTGATCATTGACATAGACACTCCTGTTATTTCCATTGTACATAAGAGAAATCTGAAAATTCAAAGGGTTAAATAAAACTTCACCAAGGTCATCATTCAGCAAGTAACTGAGCCTAGACAGCAAATCAGAACTTACTGAGTATAGAAGTCACTGATAAATTAAAAATATCCATTCAAACATGTATTGAAAGCTATAATATGACTGGAAAATCACCAGATTGTTGATGAGTTTCATTATTTTGTTTTCAATCTTTACAGGTATCTCCCCTCAGATCAGTGTAAACTAACTTCCTTTGAATGTTGAAGAGCTTAACACTGTTTATGTTTACCAGTAAAACCATATTGACTAGAGATTCACAGTCAAAACTGATCCTCTTTTCAGTGTTCAAGTCTCAGCATTCAAATGCACAGTCTTAGAATATTACACTGTGTGGAGCTTCCTGACACGTGATAAGCAGGCTTCCCACCCTGCATCCCCAATGGCCAGAGGTTTCTAGAGGAACCTATTCACAATATTGGTCCACTTTTCTTCCATTTTTTTTCCATGGCTTAACTAAAAACAAAAATTTGGGTTTAGGGCATTTTAGAGACAGGGCAACGAAGTCTCAATGGATAGGAACACAAGGCATAAGCTTGGGGGTAAATGCCAGCTGTCACCTAAACCTCCAGGGGGCCTCACTTCCTATAAAAGTACCTTCCAACTTTGAAACTCAGATCTCCAGAGATGGATTTAAGACCTCAGTCCTACCACATGCCAAATTTGCATTAATGCTCAGGTGAAAACACCAGAAGCAGGTATAACTTACTTGTAGATAACCCAGAAAGCAGAGTCAGTGGGGAGACAAGCAACGTTCTGAGGATTATCCAGTTGTTTATTATATATATGAGAAGCTAAGAGGATCCTTTCTGGAGTATGTATTTGGAAGTTCAAAATGCCTCTCTAGCCAAATTAAATCTTATTTCCTCTGTCCCTTCTCTTCACAAGCCTCTGGTCTTTGTACAACATCCCCTATTGTCAAATGATTTTGGTTAATTGTTTCTCATCACATTGGGAGTGACTTTTTCAGATGGTTTCCTCTTAACCTGTTTGGCTGCTTCTAATCCCATTAGCACCCTCCCATCAGAGAACATTAATGTAATTGTATCTGATTTCATTTTTTGCCAATGCCCAGAAAATGGCAGTAGTTTATTAGTGACTTTTATGTCATGTGGTTTTAGCAAAATTGAATGCTAATGAGATGTGATTGGGTGGAAAATTATATCCATAGGGTGCTTGCCTTCTATAATTGTAGCATAGACAGGCTTTAGTTTGGAATGGGGTACCAGCATTTCTTTTAGTTAATGCTGATTTCTGAGGCATAGGAAAGTATTGGGTATTTACAATTTATATGATAAGTGATTAGGGGGTTTAACTGCTGGATAGTGGAACAACCTTGAAAATCATAGTGAAAATGATGGAAAACAGAGAAGATAACACTTGCACTATCTCATTTGAAGCCCCATTTGTTATCAACAGACCCCCCCCCTCAAAAACGGAGTAAAGAGAAACAGGATCATGGTAGTGTTGGTGGTCTTATATAAAATATGAAATGAGACATGTTCTTTAGTAACCCGTCAGAAGTCAAATGATTAAACAGCTTTTCTTGCCATTGAATTTCAAGCAGAAATCAATATACATTATACAGTTGCAGCAGCTGAGTTTTCAAAAGACTCACGGACAGTGTAAAGACTGTGATTTACTGAAATATTTCATCATTGTAATGGTCAAGAGATAGAGTGCAGTGATTCCATGGAGTACGGCCTATATCTTATTCATTTTGTACTTTAGAAAAGCTACTTGCATAAACTCCCCAGTTGCAGTATTCCTGTTGCAAAACCATAAATGTCTAACTGAAAAGAATTGTCTCTATGTTTAAGGCATTTTTCAGAATGAAAAACTGACTGATAGAGACATACATATTGTCATTCAGCTGTACATGGTGCTACCCAGTGGGTTTGGCGTGGTTTAGAACAAGTACTATGACTAAGGGTTGTTAGACACAGTACCAGGTGTCCCCATACCCTACACAGCACTAAAGGGGCAAAGAAGAGGCTGTAGCTTATGCTCTTGCATAATTCAAACAATTCCCTTCACCTTCTATGAAAACTTTCTTTAATATCTATAGCTTTAGGGAGTTTGTACAAACAGTTGTTCTTCTAGGCAAATATTTATGGAAAGATATAAATTGGTAAAAGGAGAAATAATATAAATTAATCCTTCAGCAGCTGAAGGATTTCCCTTTGATTATGAGTAAAAACTTCTTACCAAAAAATCTAACATCAGAAGTCACACAAGGTGACTTCCACCACATTGTAGTGATCAAACAAGGCACTAAAGCTAGCCATTATTCAAAAAGAAAGGAAATAAATAATATTCCTCAATAGAAAAAGTAGCCCTGAATATGTACCTGTTTTAATGTATGCATAGGCATGGTGTAATCAGAATGAGATAATTTTAAAGTAAGAGGAGCCATACAACTGAAGAGAAAAGCAATTACATAAGAAAACTAGGCTAAAGATATTTTCTACTATGAACATTGTATTTAACCCTGAGATTCTTAGAGATCAAGGCAAAAGGGAAATAACCAACAACCTAATGTTCACTATTTTAAAATACATGCTAAATTTTTAGTCAAGAAAGATTTTTAAAATTATTTTCCAAATAATTGAATAATATAAACATTGCATAAATATAGGACATGATATTTGTATTTTATATAATTCGTTTCCTCCTAACCCTTCCTTTTACTCTCAATAGCTCAGTTCACCCATGGTAGCAGTCATTCAAGATAGGAAGTTAACAGTTCAAAATGGAGTTCAAAATTGAGAGGGGGAGAAAAAGAAAAAAAAGAGACTTGAGGGTAAGCTGAGAGAAACAGAGAAAGAAGGAAGGGAGGGAAGGAGAGGGGAAAACAGAAGAGATGAGAGGACAGGGGAGGAAAGGGGAAGGGAGGGGAGGGGAAAGAGAGGAGAGGAGAGGAGAGGAGAGAAAATTAAAGAGAACAAGGTGGCCAGAATGTTGACCAGCACAATTTGGTAAGGAGTTTTGTAAGGGCAAGCACAAATGTTTATAAAATTCATCTAATTAGCTAAAAAATCTGATATGTGTGAGGTACAAGAAAATAAAAAGAAGTGAACATTCTGTCAAATGGCAGTGTGTATACTCTGTCTAAAAGTATCGACTTTATTATCATTATTATTATTATATAGAGGATTGAATTCAGGTGCACTTGATTTCTCTTTTGTTCATTTCTTCAAATGTAATTATTTTATCTTTTCCAGTTTGAGAGAATCCAGCCCAGTGCTCTCTGTGTCCCCTGCCACCATCATGCTCCTTTGTGTCATGTTGACAGCATGTTCTTTTCATTAAAATACTGCACAACTAGTTAGGTCTTGTTTCATGCCCAGTGCTGTCTTATCAAAGATTGATGAGTAGTAAAATATGATAACAAAAGAATATTTACCTCCTCAAAAGAGAGAGAGAAACAGAACAGATAGAGCAAGCAAACTGCGGTTCACTGGAATCCTTTAATGTCCAAATCCAATGTTAACTAACAATGGATCATTCAGGTACCACTCGGGACAAATGGAGTCGGGAAAAATCCATACACAGTACCTAATGGGTTATTTTGAGATACCTAACTCAAATGTCACTAGATGTTAACCTTTCCTGTGATGGGAAAAGCTCAGCTGAGTTCCCCAAATGATGCAGATTCTCGGTAGTTTGGATCCTTAATGTTTTCTTTGATGACCAGTTTGTTCTGACTCATTGACTGGAGAAAATTAGGTGAGATATATGAAATAAGAATTGTTACTCCCTTTAGATTGGGGTTGATTATCATGAATAATGAGGTGAACTTTCTAGTAAAATAGCCCTGATGGTTTCCATTCATCTATTTGCCCATTAGCTACCTGTACTATACTCCATAGGAAAAAAAGCTTGAGTTCTTCTCATTAACATACTCTTTCGTTGGTCTTAATTGTGGACATAGACTTTTGTAGTCTAATGTAACAGAACAAATGATATTATTAAAAAATTGAGTTCTGTGGGAAAGTGAATTATTCATTTTATCTTATACAAAAAGAGTACTACAATTGGGGGCATTTCAAATCCTCTGGTTTCATGACTCTTCCATCTTCATAGTAACAGACATCTGTGCTCTTGTGAACTTCTAAGAGTCAGAACGAGTTATTAAAGGCTGAAGAGAGGAAATAAAATTTTTCCTTCTAAGTGGGCATTTTCAGTGCAGACTTTCAGTAAGCTTTCTCATCAACCCTTGGACTGACATACACAGTAATGGAATTTATCATCATTTTCGCCCTGCCACAGGAGTCTGGAATTAAAAGGACCTGTCCTTCACTGTTAAGTACTGCACAGTTTTCATGCTTCAGGATCTTTTGTGAAGATTCTGTTGGTCAAATTGATATTATTTTTCTCTTAAATGAGAAATTTCTTTCATCTGTAATTCATTTTAAAGGCACCCTAGTATGCACCAAACTAGTAACACCTATGAGTGACCTGCTAGAGAACCTAGAACTGATTTAAAGTCATTTTCAGTGAAGAACATAGGTGTAAATAAATGTGGGGGACCACAAGCTATTACAAGCCTGAGGAAAACATGGATTCATATGACATGTCATCCTTCAAGAGAAGGAGGACAGTAAAACACCATGTCCCTGAAATGTCCCTTTCCATTCCCAAGAACCTAGCCAAGTCAAGGGAACAATAAAGAGCAGGTTCTGACCAGAACATCGAGATAAATACTGTCTTGAGGAACTTGACTCTTTCAGTCTCACACATGTTGCAAAAAGAGCTAACTAGTGTTTTCTGTAGGAACTGCTTTCTTGCATACACACCAGGACAGCTGCTCTTTAGAATGTTGGTCATACAAGAAATAAAGCAAACTAACCAAACTAATGATGTTACTGCTTCTGTAGCCTACTTTATGAAAGCCCTCTCTCTGAAGCAGCTGGTGTAGAATTGGTGCAGGGAATAAGTGCCATTCATCCAGGTGATCACCACTGGACAAAGCATCATGATGAATGGGTGTAATTATTTGACAAAACACAAGCAGGATGGGGGTGCCACTTGTCCAGCCTATCACCACTGGACTTTCTGGATAGATATACTGATTGGGGAAGCCCTGGGTGATGGAGGTGCTGTCTGTCTAGTCCATCACCACTGGACATACCCCTCAAGAATTTTTCAATAAACTTTATGTCTCAATTGCTATCTCCAGGTGTCTTATTTGGTCTCTCAGCAGCCTAACCCACTGACCTAGCACAATTCTTCTCTGGACAGTACATATGGTCACCTAAAGCTGACACTTAATGGGATCACACAGCATTTACCAAACCATCTTTATTTATAGGTGAAACATGCTAAGGTGTTCCTTAAGACAATATTGACAAGAAGACAAAAGCCCATGAAGTCTTGAGTTACACTTAAAAAAGAGAATAGAAACTATAACCTCAGAATTATAGACATAACAACTTGATAAGATTTTGTAAAGATTTTTAACTCCTCCTTTGCATTAGTTTTATTACCACCCTGCCTATAAACCTGAATGTGAAAACTTATTACAGGAGAACGTTGGTGTTCCACAACTTCCTACAGTTAGGTATGGGAAAATTAGATATTCAAAGAACAGAGTAATGATATTCATTGAAATAATGACAATGAGAACATAAACAATCTAAGTCATTTGGACTCACACAGAAGTGTGGTAGATATAGGCTGAGCAACAGTCCAACCAGTTGGACACACAAAATTCTTGTGATTCTTCAACATTCATAAATCTCTAACATAATCAAAAGCAACATGTCAATGTAAGTGGAAAAATTTAGGACCATTACACAAACACAATCTTGACAGACTTAATATTTCAAGTGATTAGTTAAATATTATTGTAACTTTAAACCCCAGATCTCAGAGTACTGGTCTCATAAGAAAAGAATAAATCAGTGGTCCTTTGTATCTATTATTTCCAAAATGTCTATTTTGCAAAGTTTGAAAACCGACACATGAATTTTGAAAGAAAAATGTTTTCATTAATAGCTTTTTTCTGACTATGTATAATCAAGAATTACTATTTGATAATAATTAAGAACTTAAAACACTCTATTTGAAAAGAAACATTGATTTGTGAGTTCCTCTGATTATAATCCACAGATGACAGGGCTCTGCCACTTAAGACGAATAACTGAAAATGGCAAAGAATAGTCACTGATTATGCAAATGTACTTTTTGTGCATTTATTAATCATAGAACAATATCAGATAATCATTATAAAGGGAAAAGAATGACAGAGAGATCAAGAGAAGATACTGCATAAACATTGAAGCTCAAGCAGATTTCCTAGGTGTTAGATGAACGAATACTATGATTAGGTTTATCTTAATACCAAAAAAAGTCACTGAGTAATTTGTGTAGTACTTAATCTCCTATAACTAAAGACATATACTCTTAATATTTTTATTAGTAGCATAATTTTGTAAAACCATTCTGAAGAGCACATGCCGATATTTAATGAAAGCATTATATGTTAGGTCAGCTTCTTCATCACTGTAACCAAAAGACCTAACAAAAATAATTAGAGGGGGAAAATTTTATTTTGACTCAAGTTTTCAAAGGTTCAGTCCACATTTGGTGGACTTCATAGCTCTGGGACCATGGTGAGGCAGAACATCACGGTGGAAGTGCATGACAGAGAAAAGCAGCTCAAGACATGATGGTCACCAAGCAGGAAGAGCTCCACTCACCAGAGACAGAATACAATCCCCAAAAGCATGCCCCAATGACCTCCTTCCTCCAGTCACACCCTCCCTGCCTACAGTTACTACACAGCTAATCTATCATTGGATTAATCTACTGTTTAGGTTAGATCTCTCATAATCCAACATTTCATTTCAGAAAATTATTGTAGTGTCTTACAAATGATATTTTGGGGGACACCTCATAGCTAAACCATAACATTACACCCTTGGGCCCCAAAAGCTCATACTGATATCACAATGCAAAATACATTTAGTTCATTTCCAAGAGTCCCCATAGTTTTAACAGTTCCAACACCGCCCAAAAGTCCAACTCCAAAATCTTACCTTATACTCAAGGCAAACTCATGGATGTTTCCCTATAAAGATCAAAAGCAAATCACATATATTCAATATATATTCACACAGTGTAAATACCTTAAATCCCATAAAATGCCATGAATTCTAGGAATTTTGCTTTCCTGAAGAAATATATGTTCTACATAAGCTTGTTTTATGATATGATGAAATGAAATGACCCAAGTCCTGATAAAAAGAAGCTGATTAAATAAGCTATAACACATTCAAAGATCAAATACTCTATAGCCATGAATAGAGGTTATAGAGGATTATTTAATCATATTAAAAAATAGTTCCAATAAATTAAGTAATGGTGTCACTATTGCATAGCACTAAAGTTCTATGAAATATATGAAGAGTCTAGAAGTTGTATATGGTCTACTGGAAGCAAAAAATAAAACTGCAAAAGGAAGCCTGAAACTGATGATTATGTGTTGCATTGATTTCTATCAGGTCACAAGGCAGCTACTTGCTCAGAGACTGCAGAAATGAAAAATTGTTAGATTTTGATTTGTTCATTTATAATTTATTTACTTAATCATCTATTCATTCAGGCATCATTTTTAAAATGCCTATCACCTCTTGAGCACTGTACTAGATACTAAAGTATCTAGTATCTTCTAGACTGAAGAGTGGGTAGAGATGAAGCTGAATAAGCACACAGAAAATGTCTAGAAAGAGCCTCTGCATGACTCATACAGGATTTTGGGCAAACTTTAGGCAATGGGGAGACACCGATGAACTTTGGACAGGGAAAGGACAAGGCGATAATTTCACATTAGACCATTTTCACAGAAGAGAAATCAGAACACAGGAAAAGAGGATTTAAGTAGCATGTGATAATCAGGCATTTGGAGGTAGTCCAATGAAATACAAAGAAGAACTACCTAAACCAAATCAATTGCCCAGGAAAGGTGACAAAGGTATCAATATGTGTACAAATAAATACACACATGTGTATTTATGTGTACATGTGTACACATAAATACACATACTGAAAATATATACCCTGAATATAGATATACTCACATATATCTATAATATATACATATATATATATATTACTGTATGTATGTATTATATACATATTAATATCTCAAAATTTCAATGTTGAAGTAAATTTTTGAAGCCTTCAATCCAATGATGGTCCACAGACAGATATTCACGCACCGAAAGAATTGGTCATCCAAAGCAGAATTTCAAGAGGAAGAAATTGAGGTAAAATAAAGCTCTATTTACTCAATTTAAGGACATGTGTTTTTTCCATGATTATGTACTTTAAATACAAAATACATATTTTTTAGTAAATGATAATTTCAGAATAAATTAATCTAGTTGTGTTTTCTGATATATATTCACTTGGTGAAATAATATAGTTGTTTTCTAAAAGTTTTACTGTTAGATGAAATCATAACTTCTGAGAAGCTGAGCTAATCTAATACACAGTCTCTTCTACTCAGTGTCTTGAACCCTCTCTACTCTTTTCATCTGTCATCTAACTTGGACTCCACTAGGGATAAGGCAGTCCAAACTCCATAAATAACTTTATCCTGCTTTTGGATAGCTTCAGATATTTGGTAATTCTTTGTTATATTATACTTTTTGGGAATAGTTCTATACTTTATTAATGATTTTATCATATATATATTTTATAACTAATAAAATGGGAAAGGTTACCTTATTTGTGCTAGCTGGTAAGTAACACAGCTGGGACTAATGTTGTTAGGTCCACTGTGGTTCAAATCCCACATTTCTAACTCTTTTCTGATAAAACTGTAGAAATCAAACCCATTCTCTTTCTGGGAACATTGGACATAGCTTTAGGGAAGTTTTATGCTTTTCTGTGTCTTAACTCAGATGAATACGGTCTATTTTCTTGAGTTGTTGTTAATGTGGTGTGGTTCCTTCATGTTCTGCTACCATAATAATCTCTTAATACGTGACTGATTCTATATTATTTGCAATTTGTTTGGGAGTCAATGCTGCACTAAAAATAGAAAATGGGCTTTGCTTTGAAGATACACCCACCTCATTTTGAGTCCTGGTTCTGCTACTGACTAGTTCTGTGACTAGCTATCTATCAGTTTGGAATATCAGTTTCTGCACCTGTAAAATGGAGATAATACACAGTAGTGCTACTATGAAGATTAAATACAAAATTCTTATTCCTAGGAGGTTTCACAAGCTCAGCTTGCGGAGAGAAAAGAAAAGAACATGAATAAAAATAAAATCAAGTGTGTGTTTATGTGTATCTGGACTATGCTGATATGAATAAATGAAAATGAAGTAAAAACTTCATCAAAATTGTTAGCTTCTCTAGATCTCCAAGATAGTAAATAATAAAGAAGATAAGCAAGGTTGAGATTTTCCTATTATTCTGATTTACATCAGAATTCAAAGATTATTTGCAATTAACTTTCTATACTTGTCCCTCATTGATCACTTGATGCATACGCTCTCCTAGAATTGGATTTTTATCCAAGCATGGCAAATTAAACTTCCGATTTAACAATTAAAACCATCAGGCTGATGAATTCAACGGTGCGTCTGATTTATTCTGGGTTAGATTCTGGCTCCCAGACATAAACGAGACTCTCTTTGTTTTCAAGAGTAGCCTTGCAGGATGGCTCAGGTGGCACAGGCTGCAACTGATCTCATTCCATCACTCAACTCAAGGAATGAAGGTCTTAAGGTATTTAGGAGTGAATCACTCATGAGGACTGCAATGTCACTCTCTTTTCATTGCCACTAAGGACTGCCTTATTACTCACATAAATGTACCATTCAAAAGAAGTTTTTAATTTTGGCCATTTTATTTTTATTTTAAAACAAAATGAGATCTGAAATTTGATTCTGAAAGTGATAAATATAACACCTACTCCACAGTATTGTTTCTAAAACTAGGGGTACTGAATAAAGTACTCGGCAGGTTCTGCAGCACACAGTTGACACACAGTAAATGTTACTCTCAGTGGAAACTAGACTGCTGGGGTCAGATTTATGCCCTTTAAATTCCATGTGTCAGAAACTTACTGCTCAGTACAATAGTGTTACAGGTGGTGCCTTTTAGAAGGTTGTTAAGTCACTACAGCTCCACCCTCACAGTGGATTACGCCACTATGGAAAGGGCAGGAGTAGATTCTCCATTCTGCCTTCTGGAGGATATGCCGTCTTGGAACCAGAGAAGCCCTGATCTTCTATTTCCCAGCCTCTACGAACTGTGAGGAGATAGACTGCTGTTCTTTATAAATCACCTATGCTGTGTTGTTCAGCTATAGAAGTACAAAATGAACTAAGACTAATCTCTGTTACACTCCAAGGCTTCCCTTTTAGCAGTTGCAGAGATAAAGGATACCTAGAACATACAAAGACAGAACATACAAAGTCATTTGGAACATGTTATTAATGTTGTAAAATCAGACAATCATGTGGGAGAGAGAAATGGGTCACCTTTAACTTTTCTAGAAGTTCAATATTTGTCATGTAGAAAACACCTGTCTTTCATGAATAGCTATAGGGCTCATGCTTAAATTTAACTTTTTGGAATCACATGTTGCTTTGTAATGTTCATGCAAAACAAAACAACGCCTACAGATAATTCCTGATCTTATCAGATTTTTGAAATGGGACCAGCTGGCATCTCATTCGAATGATCACAACTTGTTTAATTCATAAAAGAAAGCAGATTAAGAAAAGATTGTCCAAAACTTAAACCAGCTTCCTGGAAGGAACATTGTAAAAGAAAGTCTATATGCTAATGACAAGATATTCAAGCCATTCTATCTTTAGTTAATTGTTAAATTTCCAGAGGCAGAAGGTAGATGAACCACTAAGTATTCGTGCTTGCCTGTGTGATCTTCACAGTTTTAATAATAAGCCTCGCGACCTTAAAGTACATAACTTAAATCTCCCTGCTATTTCTCATTTTATCCTCAAAAGTCACCAGATTACATGGTCTAATTGTTAATATGCAACAGGTTGCTAATACTGCAGAATTATAAAGCATGCCACGCACACACACACACCCCATCCAAAAAGATTTTTTATTTCATTTCCAAAGACTAAATTGCTTTGATCCCCAGCATCTCTTGTTCATCTGTCCAAAGTCATATTTCTGCACGTATCAGAGGTTTGTAAGCATCGAAAACAGCCACTGCTTTGATGGGTACAGGCCCTGCCACTAAGAGGAGGTAAGGCTGTAAAAAAAAAAGATCACACTGTTATGGTTTGAATCTGAGGTGCCCCCCAAAAGTTCATGTGTGACTGTAAGGGCTGGAGTGGGGTGATTGGGTTATGAGAGCTTTAACCCAATCAGTGCATCTTAACCCTTTCAGTGATAGGGATTAACCGGCACCTGAAGGCAGGTTGGGTGTAGCTGGAGAAGGTGGGTCATTGGGGGCGTGCCTTTGGTTATGTAGTTTGAATCTGCTGTGGAGTCTCTGCTCTGCTTGTGATCATCATGTGAGCTGCTTCCCTCCACCACACTCTTCTGCCATGATGTTCAGCCTCATCTCAAGCCCGGAGGAATGGAGCCAGCTGTCTATGGACTAAGACCTCTGAAACCCTGATCCGCTAAATAAACCTTTTCTCCTAAAGTTGTTCTTCTTAGGTCTTTTATTCTCAGCAGTGAAAAAGCTGACTACAGCACTATTCTCCAATTATTAAACATTTTTCTTTCTTTTTTCAGTTATAAGTGTTTTTACTTCCACTTCAATGTTCTGTAGTGTTTTCCCATCAATATACAAAAGGGAATTTTCTGAGAGTTTTCCCAGAGGGTAGATAAAGCTGTCACAGAGATTCCTAATGCTAAAAGATTAATATTATGATAATTATTTAGTAAAAAAAATAATTTAAAAAAAGTGCCTAAACAGTCTCTTGCTGACTTTACATCTCTGTAAAATGCAGCCAACCTGACATCTACGGCCTGTTTGTGGGGTAATCTGACTTTCTTTGCTCCTACGGCTCAGGGAGGTGTGTGTCAGAAATTTCTTTCTCAGCTCTTACCTAGAGATTTCTAACTCTTCACAATGCAATCATGAATATTCACTGGAGGCTGAAATTGGACAAATAAAGCCCCAGTAGAGTATTCTTCTAGTGCATATGGCTAATACTTCGAAATTAAGACTTTACAAAGTACAAAAGTGGAATTTGAAGTTTTAAAAAATGAAGCAATTTAACAAAAGTTAAATAACAAAACAAACCAAAACCATCACTCTTGATGAGTAGAATAAAGACTTGATCAGCATTTTGGTAGATCTGAATGGAGTCACTGCCCCCTTTACGTGTTAGGTTTAATAGTGACCTTTCATCTAGTCACTTAACCTCTCCACGCTATTTGCTACTGTCTGTAATGGGAATAAGACTTCTTAGATTTTAAGTGTTGGCGTAGTGACTTAACCACTCAAAATGTTGGTTTCATCACCTGTAAATGAACAGCATGTTTCCTGCATTACTTAACACCTTGCAGAATTGTGACATATCTGGTCTGACACATTGGGCAAGAGTCCTAACAAAAGGACATGTTGGTTTACACCCAAGGTCAGATCATTCTCCTTAACAGCCCTCAGAAATTTTTTTTTCATTTGTTGCTTTATTCTCAAAAAGACCAGCTCCTCATCAAGAACAAAACTCAAGCCATTTCCTAATCATTAGAGATGCCTGGTGGAACATAGGTATACCCCAGTATACTAATTAATTTTCCAGAGTATTAAATGAGTAGATGTTCCTGCCTTGTCCATAAAGTGTGCATTTCCATACACAGGAACTCAAGAGAAAGTTTTTCTCCTGGGAAAATAATATTTTTTTAAAAAAATTATTCTATGGTTATAAGTATTAACTATCAATGTCTCATTATTTTAGGGTCTAACCAACTATTGGAAGGTCAATGTGTTTGTTTGGGTCCCAATATAGACCATCTTTTCTGGTTTGCTTCTGCTTTGTTCTCTCCCTTTCCCTGTATTCCAATTAAGGCTGGTGAGTTTTGGTATGAGGTCTGACTTACTTTTGGATGGTGCCACCAGTCTCTTAAACTAGAATTATTTAAAATGCGGACAATAGGCTATGGGCTTTTCCTTGACTACAAGAGAATTTATAAACAAAGTTCTTATTACCAGTTGCAGAAATTCATAAACTTAAAAACTGCAAGGAAGGGCTGTTGCCCTGTGAGATATTTATGGGGACTCACTTTGCCTGCTATAGTGAGATTGCTTTTATAAGCACCTCTGGTTTTTAAAATGGGAAAGAACTATATTTCAAGCAAATACTCCCTGGAACCATCTTCCCCATTACTCAAATATCTTGTGCCTAAGGCTGCACAAGCTAAGATAAAAGCTTTCCATTTGGGACAAAAGGTTTTCCTTGACCCAAGGTTACAAATGGGCTTTTTAAACACGTAAGCAGTACACAAAATTGCTGGAAAAAAATCTCCAAATGTAGGATCTCTGTTTCTTACCTAAGAAAGAAGACACTAAAGACACTCCTATGGAACCCAAGAGTTAATCTGTCCTGCCGGTGGCCCCATCAGCACTCCGCACCTGCTCTCTATTCCTATTCTTCCCACATCATAGCTTGATTATTTGCTGGCTGCTTCCCCTACCAGACTGAAATGCTTGAGGAAGACATGGTATTTTATCTATCCAGTGTGCTTGGTGCTTAGCATACTGAGTAGCACACAGTGGGCACTCACTAAATGTTTATTGATTGACTCCAAGCATTGATTATAATACTTGCAGAAGGTATGAATGAGCCGGCGAGCCTAATGCATAACTTATTCATTGTTCTAAAAAATTTATATATTCTGTGTCCTATGATTTGATTCGGACTTCCTCTCTCTGAAATGCAGTGCAGAATTAACTATTCTGCTTGAGATTTTACTATATATGATTCTCGAATGCAGCACAATAGTAAATGTACTCTGGAATGCAAATCCAGTAATTAAGCTGGGCATGCTGCAAAGCTGGCAATGTTTGTGAGAACATATTTTCTAGAAAGTAGGCCTCACTTAGATTTTTCCTCCTAATTTCCATTCTGTCCAGATAGCCTTCATGAGCAGTAACTTTTTCTCCATTATGGGTACGTTGTTATTTTTTCTTATTCTTCCCACAGACAGGTCATTACTAACCATCTAATGAGCTATTCTTTATATAAGATTAATATGGAAACAGTAGAAACTATATCCCATTGAGATTCACTACAAGTTATAGCCCCTTAAAAATGGTCTGATACAATAAAGGTGGAAACAGACTACAGAAGGAAAATTACCTAATACATAGAGACAAAGGATTTAAGGATTTTGTTTTGACTGATTGTTTCCTGGATTTGAAGAAACCAGGATTTATAATGTTGGGAACTGGTCTCTTCCTTGGACCTGCTCCATAGAGCCCAGGCCTGGCTTCCCAGGGCAGGTGTTCTGATCGTGCGGAACGCGTGCAGGTGGCTCTGGAATTGCCATTTGCCATATGAATGAGAGGGCAGAGAGTGGCCTTAAATAATTAAATGCTGTATTAGATTTGCAGATGTTACAGTATAACACATGCAGTGCATGCTTGCATGGCACTCAGCAGAGGTGTCTGGAGGAAATTGCTCATCTACCAGGGAAGTACTACATAATTGATTAAAATAATCTTAGAGAGTTGGCACTGCTTTCCATTCTGCTCTTGCCAATGGCTGAGCCAGAGACTGAGATGAAATTTGAAAACAGAGAAATCTGGTTTGGTTACAATCAATTATCAAATACTCATCTGAATACCTCCTTTATCATTCATTGTTAAATATTAGTATGTGTTATAGTTTGGATCTCGGCTCACATGTTGAAAGTTTGATCCCCAATGCAATAATGTTAAGAGGAAGGGATTTGGGGAAGTGATTGGATCATGACAGATCTGATCTTATCGATGAATTCATGCATTGAGGTTTTATAATTGATTGGACTATTGGGAGATGGTATAACCTGTAGGAGGTGGGGCATAATTGGAGGAAGTAGAACAGTGGGGGGTGATGCCGTGGAAATAAGCATTTTTATGCACCACATCCTTCTTCCATGGTGTACTGCCTCGTCATAGACCTGGAAACAATCTACCCAAATGATATGAACAGAAATCTCTGAAACCATCATCCAAATAAACTTGTCCTACTGAAACGAATTTTCTCAGGTATTTTGTCACAGCAATGAAAAATTGATAAATACAGTGTGCATACAAATTTATAGTATATTATTAACAATGCAAATTCTATACCCAACTCATAGAAGTTCTGATTAAATAGATTTCATGTAGCCTGAATATCTTCACTTTCAATAAAGTCAAAATGAGGTTTCAACTCCTGCATTCATCAGACCTTACTTGAAAACATTTTATTGTGTTTGTTACTATGGCAATTGAGAAGAAAAGCTAAACCTCATCTAGTTTGGAATCTTGAAGAAGTTCTTTCTCAGACTGTGGTCAAGCTCTTCTTCATGGATTAATACTAATAACCTTATTGATAAAACATATTGTAATTGATATTCATTCCTAACTGATACCACTAATGTTAAATAAAATTAACAACTTTCATTGAATATTTCCTATAATATGCTAAGAATTTTGATTTATTATCACATTTAACCTCTCAAACGACTTCTTAAAGTACTCTGATTAGAATCTTGATTCTATTATTAAGAAGCTGTTACCTAGAGAGCTTAACAAACTTAACAACTACCACACAGAATAAGCGAGAGAACCTTAGACGGACTGAACCTCAGCACATAGTCTTAATTTCCTGCGAGATGGGAGCTGGCCAGATTGACTCCAAGTCTACTCCTTATTGTCACTGTAATGCCTCTCAGGCTGGTTTCTCCAGCTATGTGTTCCACAGACCACCTCTGAACATATGTGGTGCTTCCCAGTTAGTCAAGCTAAACTGAGCAGCTTGAGCCTAAAACCCCTGCTACTCAGAGGACCTCATAGAAGCATATGATGAGGCCCTGCTTGTCAGGAACATGCATCTGCTTCAGGACACCAGTCTATGAGTGAGACAGTGAGCAGCATATGCAGTAGTAGATAACTGAACATAAAAGCAGTGATACTGGAGTTTCAGAAGTTTAAGATGGAGATTAGATGGGAACTGAAGTAGTTGTTATGCTCCATGGAAAAGTTGGAATTTAGAAATAATGCTGGGTGCAATGCTGGGTGTGGTGGTATACTTCTGAAATCCTAGCTATGTGGGAGGCTGAGGCAGGAGGATCGCAAGTTTGAGGCCAGCCTGGGCAATTTCATAAGACAGTGTCTCAATATTTTTAAATAAGACTGGGGTATAGCTCAGTAGTAGAGTGCTTGCCTAGCATACATGAGGCCTTGGGTTTGATCCTCAGGACTGAAAATGAAACAAAACAAAACAAAACAAGAATGAGTGGAATAATTTAGAGGCTAAGATATAAGCAGTGAGTAAAAAATAGTTGTACTGAGTTTGAGTTGGCTTGTCTTTTTAGCACCAGAGTCTCCATCCCCCCAACACAATGAGACCCCCCCATAACTACCAGTCATCAACCTCTGGCCTGTACATTTTCAATAATAAGAAGCTCACTCTCATCTGTAGCTTTCAGCTATATTGCTAGACACTTCTCATCTAGTGGTCATGTGGAAGAAATGCGTCCAGTTTCCTGTAGCTTCCTCTCATTGTCCCTAGCTCTGCCCTCTCAGGTAGCATAGAACCAGTACATTGCTGAGGTGAGGCTTGGAGCCAGGAATTGTTTAGGAATGGAACCAAGAATGGGACATGAAGTAGATAGTTAGAATCCAGTGGAAGATTTACCTGGAAAACTTTGTTGGAGAACTCCACAGAATCTGGGAAAGGAGCATTTAGGAGGAGGCACATATAAGAAGTCAGAGGAGGAGGGGAAGGAGGAGAGGAAGAAGTCAGCAGCTGTCATATATTAAGTCATTCAACCATTAAATATTTATTGAATGACTGCTTATTTCACATGGATTACTAGAAATCAAGAATGTGATGATGTAGGTAAGAGATGACTGCTGTAGTAACCAGGATAGACAACATTGTGCAACCCCAAATCTCTATAGTTTAACACACAAAAAAATTTTTTTTCTCACAAGGTCCAGTATAGAACAACAGGGGAGTTATGCTCATTGTATTCACTCAAAGCCTGAATGGATGGAGACACCATTGCAAGCTACATTTCCATGACCTCTCAAGTAGTACAGAAAGAATTGGGTGAGTGAATCAGATGGTGATGCTTCTATAGACCCAGATGTTGATGCTTCTACCCAGCATGACTATATCATATCTTCTTGTAACTTGTGGCTCAGATCAAGAAGTATAATCATGGGGCTGGAGCAGTTGCTCAGTGGTTATGGCACTTGCCTATCATGTGCAAGGACACAGGTTCAAATCCCAGCACCACATTCACAACCAAGCATCAGAGCAGTCATATGAAAAACTAAATAAAATTGATTCTCTCTTCCTCTCTCTCTATCACTGATTCTTTTCTCTTAAAAAAAAAAAGAGAGAGAGAAACATAATTACAACTATGTTCCAAGTTGGAAGAAGTCCATTCTTCCTGTGTACTTGGAATATTTAAGAGATAATGCTGATCACTATCATGCCTGACTGTGGAATTTGTAATCCGGGTAATGAGGTGAGGACATTCAGGTAACAGTTGTTTATGATGAGTACAGTCAGTGTTACGAAATAGGAAGATCTTTGGGAGAAGCAGCCAAACATACTTACCATATCAAAGGAGAAGTCGAAGAAATACTGGTAAATTCAGAATGATGGGGATGAACATAGTGGAATGAAGACAGGATCTGGGCAGGGGCTGGTAAGAGGTTAGACCTGAAAGCAATTGAAAAATTCATTTTTGAGGATCTAGTTAAAAATAACTGGATAACAATTGGTAAAGCTGGAAAAGGAAGCTCCACTCAAACCATGCCATAGCCAGCCCTCAATTAAAAGACAATGTGGTGATAGTTCCCCCTGGTTATGTAAAAATTCACCTATGTTGAGGTTATTATTTATCTTAGCTAATTTTCAATTTGTCTTATTATATTGCACATATGAGAGAAAACATTCAGCCCTTGAGTCTCTGAATTTGGGGTCTTTCACTCAGCATAATTCTTTCCATCTCCATCCAGTTGGCTGCAAATACCATGATATCGTTCTAATAGCAGGTAACATGGGCATAAAGTAGGGGAAACATGGGAACAGGGAGTAGTCAAAGGGGGAGACCATGGACTAGCTTCAGCCTTAACTATCAATGTCCATATATTCATGAATGTGTAGTAATTTCCTTCAATATGTAAGACTATGTTGAATGAATAAATAAATAAATAAGACAGTGTGGGACCATTTGTTAAACTTGAATGTGATCCCTGGTTGGAGGGTGAAGAATGGATTGTGGCAGGGAATGACAGTATTCTATTTTCAAGGGACCTCCTTATGCCTAACACATCAACAGTGTAGTGATTGTTATTACCACTTCACAGATTCAGAAACTAAAGTTTTAGATAGCATAAGTACCTTCACAAAGATAACAATGGCATTAAATAAATGCATTGGGAACATGAAGTAGAAGAGATTGAAAACCTAAACCATGTCTGATATGAAATTCCATGCTCTACCCACATTATGCAGGTGCATCCTGGTCATTAGCACAAGGAAGTGCTTCATTTATGATGAACCTGCAACCTGACCTCACTAACCATAGAATGGTATTAATTTTAAGGGAAAGTCAACAAGAAGCATTTATATTTCACAGTGCATTCACTCCCCTGGGTAAATAGGGGAGCACTTGAAAGGTACAGGTGACTGCCCCATTGCCTTGTCAGTTTCCACAGGACACAGGTAAGGATAGCATTGCTTTTAGCAAGAGAAGTGCTAATGGGAAAGGAGGTGGTAATGGGCACTGCTTCAAGTGAATAGGAAGATTTTTCTCTTTGTCAGAAGTGGCTTCCCAACCTAGGTACTAAGCACAATCCTATGTTCCTATTGCCTTTCACAGTTCCAAACAGCAGAAAATCTTGGATAAATAAATACAGTGAGATTTCACAAGCCAGTGAAGAGGGCAATTGACTTTCCATGACTCCCCTGGTTCCATAATCCAAGGGTGAGATAGAACTAGGGGTGATTTCCATACATCATGTTGCACTCTTGTCTAAGAGTGATTTACAAAATTGTTGCTCATGGGGGAGTCATTTGTTCAAATATGTAGTCCAAGATTGTCCTTCATTCAAGACTCCAGTTGTTCTTGGAAGCTGCCTCCCAATCAAAGTTTTCAATTTCTGCAATTGCCTTTGCACTCTCCCTGGTGCTGAACAAGGGCCCAAGTTAAAAATGTTGGCAGCTCCTAGTGTTTGATTGGTTATTTATAACATCTTAAAATAACTACTGAGAGTGCATTTCTTTGGTTTACTCTTGATAAGATTTGTTTAGGCTGTAACTGAAACTAAATCACAACATAATTCATTAATGATTACTGGATTTTTGCCATGCTTTTAAAATTTTGAACTTAAAAAGTTTATTAAGAATTAAGTTTGGAAGTGTATAGATGAGGAATTTGGAAGATAATTACATACAAGGATATTCATATAATTAATGTCTTTGGGACAGGAATTATCTTATTCACTGTTCACATGCAAGAGATAGTATTAGCTGAATGAATGAACGAATGAATGAGTTCATAGTAGGGTAATAATAATCCTTTTATATTTCTGTGTTACTTGATGAACTATATATTAATCATCTTTAAACTCATTTGAATATTTCAAATAGCCTAGGAGGTATACAGGCTTTGTTTCATTATGCTCACCAGAGAAAAACCCTTTATCTGGCTATTAGTATAAGGGAATTTGAGTAGAAGTCTTTCCATAGCCACTCCACTCCACCAAGTATAATCACCAGCCTTGTTTTAAGTAGAAGGACTTGATTTAAGAAAAACTGTGAAATAGATACAAGTCTCTTTTGTCCTTTGAACTCTCTCATTCACTCACCCTTTCTTACCTCAAAGTCATCAGGGAAGCCTGTGGGAAGCCCTCAGAGTTCCCCTTGTCTCACCTAATCTCTCCTCAAAGCCTATCCTCAAAAAGCATCTAAGAAATACTGTCCTACCAAATCATAGCTTAATAGCGACCCCTTTTGGCAGGTTTTGTGTTTAGCAGTATAGAGTACAAAATCTGGGTTGCCCACAGACTGCCTTCTCAGCCCTTAGAACTGGTTTGTCACAAGTCATTAATGTAAGAAGCTCAGAAGAGCTAGCCAGCTTTGATCAACCTCCTCGGTCCAGGTGCTAACCCACATTGCCTCCTATATTCACCCCATGGCATCATAAGCTGGGTCCTGTGATGTGACTTGAAGTTTCCTAATTTTGTCTAATATTTTCACATTCTACTGCAACTTATTTATATCTCTGTGCCACATTCATTCCACTGTTAGCAGATATTTATCAGATAAATACCTCCACAACCCCAACAGAAGGGTTTCTGGCATCAATAATCAATATTAGAGTTTGGAGTGGGGGCAGCTAGAGCTCCTGCTATCACATTTATTTGGCCTCTATTTAATACTTATGGCTGCAACTTATTTATCATAACTAATTTTTTCAGTGAAGGAGAGATTATCAAAACTATGTTGAAAATATTTAAACAAGCCTCTTTGTAAATTCTTGTTAATATGTATTCTTCCCTTTCCTACGCATTGCTACAACTTCCACCTCCCAATTCCAAATATGATAGCTTTTGCACAGTGTGTAAGTGGCAACCCCATTTACTATTGGACCTAAACTCAGGATTGACCCAGGTGAAGCCTATCACTCTAAGTTTCAAATTATTCAAGAAAGGGAGATTAGAAAGCAGCACATCCTTCTGGTAATTTCCAACTTTGAACTCCTCACTCTCAGAAATTAGATGTCCACTTAAAATCATTTTTTCCTGCAAAAATTTCTGGATCCAAGTGCCAACTTTACTTGATTATTTATACCTCTCTCTCACTTGTGCCCCAGCATGACAATATTGATGATGACTGTTTTCATTATTATAGGCTACTAAATTGAACTGTGGCACTGCAATTTAAAGTTTAAAACCAAAACTTTAAAAATTCCATTTTCTGTTATAAGAAACATTTGAGATTCAAAAGCAGTTTACAAAGATTGTATTTCTGGTAAAAACTCATTGTACCACAATGACTGATGGTAACAACAAATTTACAAAATATGTATACAGTCATATTTAAACCTAGGGGAAATTGCTGCTGTTACTTGGAGCCGAGAGATGTGACCTAAAGACAAATGCAATTAGAAGAGAATAATAATCCTGCCACTAGACCTATCTATTCATGGTCCCTGAGCAGCATCTATCAGAATCACATTTCACCGTAGGCCTATGTCTTCACCTTCAATCCATGTAGATTTTTTTTTTCTGTAGATTTTCTGTAGGCCAGTGGACCAGTCCCAACTACAATTAAGCAAGAGGAGAATCATTATTATTCACAAAAGATGGAAGTGGTACCAGTACACGTGGCTTCAGGCAATTGTCAAGGTCCCCCTTTGCATGACCCATTTTTTCCCCTTTAGTTCCCCAGCCTTCATTGGTCCATTATCTATTTTATGAAATACAACCGAAAAAAATTTCAGGCAAGTTCTCTCCTGAGAAGAAAAAGATAACTGTAGTTTTTCACCCCAGCCCCTTAACTATTTTCTTTGGGATGGTTTTGGTTGAACCAAATGTATGTACACATTATAAACTCTATTTATCCACCTATTCCTTGGCTGATTCAATTAGAAGCTGAAACCTCTTTATCGAATTGTTATCATGGGCACAGATCTCAGCTATGTAAAAAATAGAACTTTATTTTATTCTGTTAAACTAAGTTTTCAGACAGTGATCTAACGTATTAGCTCGTGAAATTTTGTCTAGTAAGAAACAGCTAATGTCTCTCCATGCAAAAGGTAAATCCAGAAGTTCCTTTCTTCACTCTGCAGGGCATTCATTTTATATCTAATCCAGCAATCTTACCCCAATAACTCTTTGCTGAATTGTCTGTAAATGCACTTTGAACTAGTCTTACCGTTTTACTGGTTCTCTAAAGAGTTGATTAAAATCTTCAGAATATGTATTTTGTTTTGTATGGCATCATGTTTTTAACTTTTTGAAAATTATGCTCTAGCAGTTTCAGAGGCTGTTTCACTCAGATACCCAAATGAACTGAACTGATAGACTGGAGAGTAATACCTCTTGGGATATTTGATGTCAGGCACACCTCTTCTTGGCTCCCACAGTGTATTTTAAACAGTAATGCAACTTCAACCTTGTGACTTTCTTTATCTCTATATTTATTTTTCCACTCTTTTCTGATTTGGTTTATTTTTGTTGTTGACTTGCACATGCCCTGCAAGTTGTTCTCTACTGGGATCACTTTCAGGTGTTGATAGGTTTATTTTCTGTGAAGGGACAGATTCTGGTGAAGGCACAGAATCTGATCTGGTAGTCTCTTTGTCTCTGTATCAATTGTGAGCTCAAAGCAATTAAGAATTGTGAACTCAATGGGAAAGAGATGCAGACTGGTAATTTTATACATTGTTTCATTTATTTCTAACCTTAGAACCAAAACTATAAGAGCTCCATGTGTCTGGGTAAGTGCTAAAAACCCTTGCTTTCTCACTGTAGAAGAATAAAATATTTTCTTTCCTATGATGTTTTTAATAAATTACATAATAACATCTCTTAAATTAAGGAAGTTCTGCTCTCAGGGTTTAGAGATATAAGTAAGTATTTACAAAAATTTAACATTTTCCAAATCCAGGGGAAAGAGGAGAGACAAAATAATAGTTTAAAGGTTTTGTACTTTAAAAAAAATTCTCTAGAGACTACTAACTCAGAAATATTTTTATGTAATAATACACAATCATATCATCAAGGTGAAACTTTGGATATACTAGACCAGTTTAATAATGTGGGTTTTTAAAAAATAAATAAGAGCTATAAACATTTTCCTTACATTTATCACTATGAACTACAAAGAAAATATATAGTTCATTTTAAATTAAGATTGGGGGAACTGGAGCTTATTTGAGGATGTGGGTTCGAACCCCACAAAAGAGTGTTGGAGCAACAAAAGCCACATAAAAAACTAAATAAAAAAATTGATTCTCTCTCTCTCTCTCTCTTTAAAAATAAATAAATAAATAAATAAATAAAAAGATTTGGGTTTTGAGGGAGCAATTGTCTTATCATAAAAAGTTTAGTTACTCCAATCTTTCTAAATTTCTTTTTTTTTATTAGAAGTATATAGAGATACAGGATACAGTTGAGGGGGAAACATTATCAAAACAGTAGCAATCAATGTGTATAAACTTTGTTATCCAGGGGTCATGCCAAAGCATAGATAAACCACAATGGGTTTCACCTGTTGCAGTTTGCCCCAGAAGAACTCATGCATTAAAATGGGTAGCTCGTGGAGGAATGACATCGCCTTCTGGGATGGTTCCCCCATCTTCCCAATCACCAGACTCACATGAGTTCTTCATGTACCCTCCCCCCTCCCCATCCCCTTCTCTACACCCCCAAG
>PVKS010013255.1:0-51319 GCA_004027875.1 Aplodontia rufa | reverse complement strand
ACCAGCTTTTTGTTTCATCAATTCTTTTTATTGTTTTTTTGTTTTCAATTTCATTGATTTCGGCTCTGATCTTGATTATTTCCTTCCTTCTGCTGGGTTTGGGGTTAGCTTGTTCTTCCTTTTGGAGGGCTTTGAGATGGAGTGTAAGCTTATTTATTTGGGATCTCTCTTCATTTTTAATGTGGGCACTCAATGCTATATATACATGTAATTTACACATTGAAATTACTAGATTTATATGACTGTCTGGATATATTTGGAGTTCCAATAAGGAGTCAAATGTACTCTACAGTATTGAAAACCACCCCTGACCCTCCTTCCACTCCTTCTTTTTCTCGCCCCCCCACCCCTTCATAGCTATAGTCCCCATAGCTGATATGTTACTTCAGATTTGGTGGGTCTATCAAATAAACTTGATTAATCTTCATCCTATCTTAGGTTTTACTCTAACTTCCACATATGAGAGAAAACATGTAACCCTTAAGTCTCTGGGTTTGGCTTGTTTCACTCAACATGATTTTTTTCCACTTCCATTCATTTATCTGCAAAAGCCACGATATGGTTCTTTCTAATATAGTTGAGTAGAACTCCATTGTGTGTGTGTGTGTGTGTGTGTTGTGTGTGTGTGTGTACACACCACAGTTTTGGATCCATTCATCCAGTGAGGGGTATCTAGATTATTTCCATAATTTTGCTATTATAAATTGAGCTGCTATAAACATTGATGTAGCTTTATCTCTGTGATAAGCTGATTCTAGCTCTTCTGGGAAAATACCTAGGAGCTGGATGTTATGGTGGTTTGATCCCTAATTGTTTGAGGAGTCTCCACACTGCTTTCCAGACTGGTTGAATTTACAATCCTACCAACAGAGTGTTAGTGTTCCTTTCTCCCCATGACCCCTCTAGCATCTGTTATTCTTCATGTTCTTCATTTTTGCCATTCTGACTTGGGTGAGGTGGAATCTCAGTGTAGTTTTGATTTGCATTTGTCTTATTGCTAGTGATGTAGAACACTTTTTCATTTATCTTTTGGCTTTTTGCACTTACCTTATTGAGAAGTTTCTGTTTAGTTTAGTAGCCCATTTATTGATTGGACTGATTGTGTTTTTGGTGTTAAGTTTTTTGAGTTGTGTGTATATTCTGGATATTAAGTGTCGGAGAGGTAGCAGGCCATGATTTTCTCCCATATTATAGGTTCTCTCTTGACACTCTTGACTAATTCCTTAGATGTGCAGAGGCTTTTCAGTTTAATATCATCCCACTCATTGATTCTTGGTTTAGTTCTTGGGCTATGGGAATGGGAGTCTTGTTAAGGAAGAAGGATCCTACACCAATATGGTGGAGTGTTGATCCTATTTTTTTCTTCTAGTAATTGTATGGTTGGTAGCTTAATTCCTAGTTCTTTGATCTATTTCAATTTGATTTTTGTGCAGGGTGAGAGATAAGAATCTAATTTCAGTTGTCTGCATATAGCTGTTCACTTTGTCCAGCATCACCTGTTGAACAGGCCGTCTTTCCTCCGAGTTATATTTTTGCCCCCTTTGTCGAATATCAGATTGTTACAGATTTGTGGGTTAGTCTCAGTGTTTTCTATACCATTGGTCTTCCTGACTGTTATGTTACCAATACCATGCTGTTTTTGTTACTACAGCTCTATAGTATAATTTTATATCATGATTATGATCCCTCTGATCTTGATTTTTTTGCTTGGTAGTGCTTTGTCAATTCTGGGTTTCTTATTTTTGCAAATGAATTTGAGAATTGATTTTTCTGTGTCTGTGAAGAATGACATTGGTATCTTGACAGGGATTGCAGTGAATCTGTACAGTGCTTTCAGCAGAATGGCCATTTTATATTGATTCTGCCTAACCAAGAACTTGGAAGGTCTTTCTATCTTCTCAGGTCTTCTTCAATTTCTTTCTTCAGTGTTCAACTGTTTTCATTGTAGAAGTCTTTTACTTCCTTTGTTAGATTAATTCCCAAGTCTTTTTATTCTTTTTGAGGTTAGTGTGAATGGGACAGATTTCCTGATTTCTACTTTAGCAGAATTGCTGTTGGAGTATAGGGAAGTGTTTGATTTATGGGAGTTGATCTTGTATCCTGCTACTTTGCTGAATTCATTTATAAGCTCTAGAAGTCCTCTGATTGAACTTTTTGGGTCTGCTAGGTATAGGATCATGTCATCAGCAAATAGAGATAGTTTAACTTCCTCTTTTCCTATTCGAATTTCTTTGATTTATTTTCTCTTGTCTGATAGCTCTAGTTAGGGTTTTGAGGACTATATTGGATAAGAGTGGTGAGAGTGGACAGTCTTGTCTTATTCCCAAGTTTATTGGGAATGCTTTTAGTTTTTCTCCATTAAGTATAATGTTGGTTGTGGGTTTGTCATAAATGGCTTTGACAAAATTAAGGTAAGTTCCTTTGATCCTTATCCTCTCCAGAGTTTTGAGCATAAATGCATGTTGGATTTTGTTAAAGGTCTTTTCCACATCAATTGAAATGATTGTATGGTTTTTGTCTTTAATTCTGTTTAAGTGGTGAATTATGTTTATTGATTTGTGTATGTTGAACCAGACTTGGATTCATGGAAGGAAGCCCACTTGATTGTGATGTATTATCTTTTTGATGTGTTTTTGGATGCAGTCTGCTAGAACTTTATTAAGGATTTTTGTATCAATGTTCATCAGGGACATTGGTCTATAGTTTTCTTTCCTTGATGTGTCCTTGTTGGATTTTTGTATCCAGGTTGTAGTTGCCTCATATAAAGCGTTTGGGAAGATTCCATCCCTTTCAATTTCATGGAATAGCTTACTAAGGAGAGGTGTTAATTCTTCTGTAAAGGTCTGGTAAAACTCATCTGACTATCAATCAGGTCCTGGTATTTTCTTTTTTGGAAGGGCTTTGATTACTCTTTCAATTTTGGTACATGATATTGGTCTGTTGAGCTGGTCAGTATCCTCCTGTGTCAGTTTGGGACTGTCATATGTGGCTAAGTATTTGTCCATGTCTTCCAAATTCTCCAACTTGGAAGAGTATAGTTTTTCAAAGTGGTTTCTGATAATTCTTTGGATTTCAGATGAGTCAGTGGTAATGTCTCCATTTTCATATCTGATTTTGTTGATTTGTTTCATTTCATTCTTCCTTTTGATGAGGTTGGCTAGGGGTTTGTAAATTTTATTTATTTTTTCATAGAACCAACTATTTGTTTCATTGATTTTTTTTTGTATTTTTTTGTTTTCAATTTCATTTATTTCAGCTCTGATATTGGTTATTTCCTATCTTCTATTGGATTTGGGATTGGATTGTACCTCTTTTTGTAGGGATTTGAGATGGAGTGTAAGTTTATTTGGATTCTCTCCTGATTTTTTTTTTAAAGGACAATGACAGAGAGAGAGAGACAAACAGAGAGAATCAATTTTTATTGAGTTTTTCACATGGCTCTCGTTGCTCTGACACTTAGTTTTGTATGTGAGTGCTGGGGTTTGAACCCCTGTACTCACACATGCTGAGCAAGCACCGTAACCGCCGAGCAACTGCTCCAGCCCCCTCTCTCCTGATTTTTGATGAAGGCACTGGGTGCAATAAATTTACATTTTAAGAATGCTTTCGTACTGTCCCAGAGGTTTTAATATATTGTGTCTTCATTCTCATTCATTTCCAAGAATTTCTTGATTTCTGTTCTCATTTCCTCTATAGTCCATTCTTCATTTAAGAGGGTACTGTTCAATTTCTACATATTTATGTACTTTCTGTTATTTTTCTTGCTGTAATTGCTAGGTTCATACTATTGTGGTCTGACAGGATACTTGGGATTATATCAACTTTTTTGTATTTGCTAAGATTACCATTGTAGACTAAGATATAATCTATTTTGGAGAAGGATCCATGTGCTACTGAGAAGAAGGTAAACTCAGTTGATTTGGGATGGACTATTCTGTAGATGTTTGTCAGGTTCATTTGATTTATAGAGTTGTTTAGGCTGCAGGCTTCTTTGTTTTTGTTTTGATGATCAATCTATTGGTGATAAAGGTGTATTAAGGTTCCCCAATATTATTGTGTTGAGATCTATAAGTGGTTTAATGTCATGAAGTAATTGTTTTTAAAGAGAGAGGGACAGAGAGAGAGAGAGAGAGAAAGAGAGAATCAGTTTTATTTCATTTTTCATGTGGCTTTCATTGCTCTGACACTTAGTTGTGTACATGGTGCTGGGATTCAAACTCGGGTCCTCATGCATGCCAGGCAAGCACCATAACTGTTGAGCCACTGCTCCATCCCATAAAGTAATTTTCTGATGTACTTGGGAGTGTAGGAGTTTGGTGCATAAATGTTAACTATGGTCATATCTTCTTGAGTAGCATTCCCTTAGTTAAGATGTAGTGGCCTTCTTTGTCTCTTCTGACTAATTTTGGTCAAAAACTACCTTCTTGAATATGAGTATTGCTTTTTTGGGCCATAAGCATGGTAGCCTTTTTTTCAACATTTTACCCTCAATCTGTGGCTGTCTTTGGCTTGAGGTGAGTTTCCTGTAAGCAGCATATTGTTGGATTTTGTTTTTTGAGCCAGTCTGCTAATCTGTGTCTTTTAGTTGGGGCTTTGGGTTCATTCACATTCAGTGTTATAATTGATGTGTGGTTTTTGGATTGCTGGCATTGTGACCTTTGCTTGTATTTTGTGCCATCTTGGATGTTTTTTAGTGAGGTATGTGGTTATTGACTTTTCTCTGATTGTGGGCTTTGGGAGTTGTTAGTTAGCTTGCTCCTTTGTTTGAAGTTTGTCTTTGAGTATTCTCGGAAGAGCCGGTTTTGTGTTCATGTAAGTTGCTAATTTGTGGAAAGTTTTTATTTCCCCATCACATTTGAAGCTGTTTTGCTGGGTGTAGTATTTTTGGCTAACAGTTGTTTACTTTCAATGTTTGAAAAATTTTGTTACACACTCTCCTTGCCTTTATGGTCTGGTTTGAGAAATCCACTGTTATTCTTTTTGGTTTGCTTCTGAATGTGAACTGGTGTCTTTCTTTTACAGCTTTTAATATTCTTTACTTGTATTCTCTGTTGTTCATTTTGAATATCATGTGTCTTGGTGAGTTTCTCATTTTGTTAGGTCTATTTGGGGTCATATAGGCCTCTTGAATGTGAATTTCTTGATCAGTTCTGATATGGGGGGAAATTTCTTTGATTATCTTATTGAGAAGATTCTTCATGGCATTTGTTTGATGTTCAGTGTCTTTCCCTATCCCAATTACTCTCATGTTATTTCTTTTGATTCCATCCCATACTTCTTGGCAATTCTGATCATGATCAGTAAGTTTATTTTTCTTGTTTATCCTCTTTGCGTTCAAGATTATTCCACCTGTCTTTGTTGTCCAATGTTCTTTCTTCAAGAGTTGAAGTTCTGTTTTCTGCTGTTTACTCTAATATTAATATCTTCCAATGAGCTTTTAATTTGGATGACTGTGTTTTTCAGTTCTGTGAGCTCTGCTGCATCTTTTTTAGTCTCTAATTCTTTATTAAAGTGGCATTTCAGCTCCTGTAATTGCGCTCTTATTTCCTTCCTTAAATATTCTTTTAAATCTTTGATCATTTTAATAATCAGATTGTTGGGGTGTTGTGGGTTTGAGAAAGATAATTGTTTCCCTTTTTCCTCATTTTCAGTGTCAGGTAGTGGGGCCTGAGATCTCTCGCTGGTTGTTTCACTTTGGGACTTTTGTTGATGGGTATGGAAAAATCCCTTTTGCTTATTTTGGCTGAGGTACAATTTGGATAGTACAGTTCAATGGCTGGCTCCCCAACCTGTGATTTATTGTTGACCTTTATGATTTCCACTACCTCATAAGATAAGGGAAAAGAATCAATATGTATAGTCAATGTGTATAACAGACAGCATTGATCTGGTTACTTTGTTCCCTCCATAACTGTTACAGTATTAATTACAACCTATGAGAAGAGCAAATGGGTTAGCAGCTAATCCATAAGAGCTCTCAGATTGTACCTGGTTTAAAGGCAAACACTCATTTTCAAGTTTGGCATTCACTTCAGATTTCCAGTACCTCCCAGGTAGGGAAAAATAGTCTTGAGAGCAAAGGAAATGTGTATGATAGGAAGATAGTGAGGAGCTTGTGAATGTGGAGTGAGAGCAGCAAGAGGGTGGAGATGAAGTAGGATATTCTGCTAAAATAAAAAAAGAGGAAGAGACAAGGTAATGACTTTAGGGGAGGGGGAGAGAGTGCAGAATAAAGTTTAGGTATTGTCAGAGGAAAGGGAAGAAATAGGTACTGGAGAAGTCCACTACTGGAGGCTATACAGCACACAAACAAAATGCACTGGTTTGGAAGATTGCAAACAAAAACATCAAACCACGGCAAAACAAACAAAGCAAAAGAAACAAGAAACAAAACAAATAAAAGAACAAACTACACCACCACCAAGAAAGGAAATTTGGGAGGATTATGGGTTATTGTCATCGAGGAGGTCAAAATACACACAGGGGTAGATGATCACATCTGACACCTAGGTGGGCACTTCCAGAGTGCAGTTGCTGGAGGTACTGTGTTCTGCTGTTCTCAGCTGGAAGTCAGATTCCCAGCAATCCTCTTGGTATTCTTCTCTGTGGAGAGGGTGCAGTCCTTCACCACCACTGCTTCCTGTGAATACAGCCTTTTGGCCTTCCTGGATTGAAACCCTGGGTGCTTTTGTGTCCACCTGCCCAAACT
This sequence comes from Aplodontia rufa, assembly GCA_004027875.1. Taxonomy (NCBI): domain Eukaryota; kingdom Metazoa; phylum Chordata; class Mammalia; order Rodentia; family Aplodontiidae; genus Aplodontia; species Aplodontia rufa. Next base: position 44,610 of record PVKS010013255.1, on the reverse strand, counting down.
CCTTACCTGCTTAAGCTGGGACCCCAGCAGCCACTGGAAAACTAGTGGATCCTGGGGCAGATGGCACGATAGCTCACTGATCCTGGGGGAGTTGCTGCCTTGAACTCAGTTTTCCTGGGACAGATGCTGCCCAAAACTTGTGTGTCCTAAGGCCCTCACTTGCCCAAAAGGGGTGGCTCCTGAGGCAGTCTCAGCCCCAGCATCGGGGGCCCTGAGACAAGACATCAGCCCAGAACGTCCGACTCCTGGAGCAGTCTCTGCTCCAAAGTCACAGGGCCTGAAAGAAGACTGCCTGGAGTGTGCAGGTCCCAGGAGCAGCCTCTGTCCTAAATTCGCAGGGCCTGAGTGAATCAGAACACAGGGCTTTTGGAGGGGTCAGCTGCCCGATGGTGCAGCCACTAGGGTGGCTTCTAGTCTGAGCTTGCAGCCCTTAGAGCAGCTGCTTGTACTGCCTGTCTTCTCAAGATGGCGATCGCCCCAGCTCTCCGCGGCCAGATTGGAGGCAGTCTAAGTCATGTGCACTAATGCAGTCCCTGGGTTCAGACAAGGAGTGGGAGCCCTTATGATACCAGAGTTCTCTGTGCCAATTTGTCCTTCCTGTATTTGTGTGTTCTTCTCTCCCTCTGCGCTGATCCAACAGTACAACCATTGGGTGGTGTTGCCGGAGCTGCTAAGTCCCTATTCGGTTTTTCTTCCTTGCTTAATGTATTCAAACCTCTGCATTTCTAGTTTTCCTTGTTTGTCTACTAATGATTTTAGGCAATATTTTGCCATTCACCCACCTTGCAGAAAAGTAGTTCCCTCACCATTGGAATCCTGCTTCATGTAGGGATTCTACATGCTGCCCTCCTGCTGGTCGCCATCTTACTTGGAAGTACAACTCCTGAAAGTAAAGCCAATTCTAAGGTGAAGTTAAGAAAAATACAGTCACTGAATCTCATGAGCATAATGAACAGCTTTCATTTGTGTTGCCTTAATTGATGTAGTAACCACCAGTAGGTTATGAAAATGGTCAGAGTACTGTAATCAGTTCAGTACATGTGGTCACTGATACACCAGACTTGTGATAAGTGATCCATTGTGTAAAAAATAGAAAAAAGGAATAATGATACTGGTGTAAATTCAGGCGGAGAGGTTTATTGGATTTGTTGCTCTTGGGCCAATTTCACCTGCACCGCCATATGAGGGTGGGCATGGGAAGTGACCGCTGGCAGGGGAAATGGGTCCCATGCAGGGAGAATGGCAGGCAGGGAAAATGGCGCTGGACCTTTGCCAGGAAGCTGGTTTTGCTGGCTAACTGGAAGTCAATGATGGGATTGGTCCTTCAGAGATTGGCTGGTGGATCCCTCAATCCACTGGAGCTTGTCTGCCAGTGCCCCAGTTGGCTGTTCTTTTTGTGGGCAAGCTGCCCTTTGCCCTGCCCCTTAGCCAGCGCCATGACTGGCTGAGGTAGCTGAAGCCACACCCCCAGCCTGTTGGCCATGATCGGCCATGCGGCCTGGCTGAAGCACTGCCCCCAGCCAGCCTAACACATTGGGCTTTGCAAACTCCAAATTTTTAAGTTCCTCCTGAACTTGAAATTATCTTAAAGATCAGGAACAGATTGTTCTCATTTTGCTTTTGTTATGTCTGGAATATTTCTAGCTTCCCCTGCATATAGAAAGATCTTTGTTAGTTTCACATAATTTAACTTTACAGTAAGATTTTGCTCTAAGACACTTGGAAAATGTCCCAGATAAATTGGTAAAGTCTCCACAGAGCTTCAGAGAGAACTGCTATTGCTACAAAAGAAAGGCAGAGGCAAACGATTCTCCAAATGGAGGGCTTTCAGAGCAGCAGTTCTGCTTTCCATTGGCTCACCTGTTGATCTGTTTCTTTCAACATAGTCACCAACCCACTCTCATCTGTGTTTAGCAGCTATGGTGATAGAAGAATTAATTATTTTAAAACAGAGAGCATTGTTCTTTGCCCTTCCTGCCCTTTTATGTGTTTTTGGCATAAGAAATAACACCCCAGGGTTGTGTTCCCAAAGACGCTTCAGAAACAAGCCCTTGAGGTCATCCTAGTGCTGTTGCCTGCATGGGCATGTGGTCAACTAAGTGCACCTCAGACTCAGCAGCACTCTGAATCCACCTTCCTGTACCTCCTGCTTGCTGTGTCCACATCCCAGGGGCCAGACCAGCTGCCTGACTGCTACAGCACAACGCCGGAGGGTGAGGGACACACTATTCACTACTACCCCGGAGGTCAGTGGGTTGGGCCAGGGTCTGTAGAGTGCTGGTAAACGAGTGTACACCAGGATCATCCACCTGGAAAGTTCCTGCTGGAGTTCAAGAACTCACCCTTCTCCTGGATGTCCTCTGCTGCCTCCCTCAGATTCCTGGGTCAGGACTCTGCCAACAGCCCCACCCTCCAAACTAGAGTTGCTGTAGAAGCAGAAGGAGACCAGTGACACGGAATTTGAAATGGACATCTAATCCAGGGCAGATGACCCTACTTGTGGAGTTAGGAATCCCTCATGCCACTGTTGCCACCACCTCTTTCTGCAGCCAGCCTTATCTGGAAAGGAGTGATTTGTTGGTTCTGGGCCTTCTTTGGTTGTGGGGCAGCTTGACCAGGGATAGGAGTGGGCATCTTGTCAGGTCTTTAGTTCCTTCTCTTTGGTCTGCAGGTACTCTTCCCAACCCCCAGCCCTCCATGCTGGGACGGGAGGACAGAACATGTCACCTTCTGGCTTTTTAGCAAACATTTAAAGAGAAATGTGAAGAGGGGGTTGGAGCAGTGGCTCAGTGGTATCCTGCTTGCCTGGTATGTGTGAGGACAAGCACCACACACCCCGCTATGTTGGAGCAATGAAAACCAGATGAAAAAACTAAATAAAATAGATTCTTTCCCTTCCTTCCTTCCTTCCTTCCTTCCTTCCTTCCTTCCTTCCTTCCTTCCTTCTTTCTTCCCCCACCCCTTCTTCTCTCTCTCTTTAAAAAAAAAAAAAAAGGAAAGAAATGTGAAGGGGCTAGAGCAGTGGCTCAGCAGTTGGAGCATTTGCCTGGTAGGCGCAGGGACCTGGGTTTGAACCCCTGCAACACATACACAGTGAAGTGTCAGAGAAACAAAGGCCAGATGAAAAAATAAAATTGATTCTCTTTCTTTCTCTCACTCTCTCCCTCTCTTAAAAAAAAAAACAACAAGACTTTGATATTTAAGCCCAAGTTCATCCTCATCCAACCCGTTTATAATTCAGTGAAAATTCCCCCAACGATATGATAATAAGTATGAACCAAATTTTCAAACTAATTTTACCTCTCTCAGGTATATTAATAAATATTGAGCACTGTGACTGGGAATAAACTAAAGAAGTAGAAGGGTTGGTATTGTCACTATAACATTTTTATTTGACTACAGATAGAACTGTAGATGTATGTGTGTCTCATGGGCATTTCCAACTTAAATTTTCCAAACATGAAGTTCTGATTTTTCCTTCAAAACCAGTTCCTCTGCCAGTTTTCCTTAAAAATGCTGCTATTATCTCTTCATTTCTTCAGCATAATTCTGGGAGTTGTCCTTGATCTCTACCCCCCAGCCCCACCACAACTTCTCACCTCTTCTCTAATCTCTCAGAAAGCTGTCTTGGTTCTACCTCCAAAATGTTTCATGTTTGTTGTCAAAGTCTCCTTTTCAGATGCCACCAGCTGAGTCTTAAACTGCCATTTCTTGCCCAGATTTCTGACATGGCTTTTTAGAAGATCTTCTACTTGCACTTTGATTCTCTTCCACGTTCCGTGGATCTTTCTGAAAGAGCCTTTCAGATTTCCCCTGACCCCATTTTACCCCCTGAAAGCTCCCTTGTCCTGTTTAGAATACAATCCAAACTCCTCACACTGGCCTACCAAGCTCCGTGTGATCCAGCCACCGCCTGCCTTGTAGCCTCAAGCCATTCTCTATGTTTTGTTCACGTTAGCCCTCCAAGTCCTAGGGCACTTCAATTTCATTCCTGCCTTGAGACCTTTGCATCTGCTGCCCTCCTGCCTGGAAAGCTACCCTCATCTCCCCACCCTCTCTATTCCCCTTCATAGAACCCAAGCGTTCTTCAGATTTCAGTTTACTGTCACCTGGAAGACACCTGCCTTGATCTCCCTGAATATGTAGAAACCTTCTGTTATTTGCTATTATGTTTTACACTCCCCATTCTGAAAGTTTAAATACTTTGTATATATTGTTTTTTTGGTCTTGTATATTCATATACTAGTTTACTATCTGTCCCAACCATGAAAGTATCAAAGTCATGAGAGCCAAAGCCCTGTCTGTCTTGTTCACTTTTGTTTTCCCAGGATCCAACTTAATGCCTCCTACAGAGCAGGTGCTGAATATAATCATCCCTCCTACCTGTGGGATATTGGTTCCAGAACCCCTCACAAATGCCAAAACACGTGCTTGCTCAAGTCCCTTATGTAAAATGATGTGGTGTTGCATGTAACCTATGCACATCTTCTAGTATACTTTATCTCTAGATTGCTTAAGATACCTAATGCAATGTAAATTATCTCTAGATTACTTATGGTGCCTAATGCAACGTAAATGCTATGTAGTAGATGTTATACTGTTTTGCTTAGGGAATAATAATAAGAAAAAAGTCTGTGTGTATTCAGTACAAATACAATTTTTCTCTATATTTTGGATCTGTGGTTGGTTGAATCCATGGGTGTGGAACTCACAGAGGTTGACTATACTTATTTTCTGAATAAATATATACGCTTGCCATCTCTAAAGAATTAATTGAGGGGCTGGAGTGGTGGCTCAGCGGTTATGGTGCTTGCCTGGCATGCATGAGGATGTGTGTTTGAACCCCAGCACCATGTACACAACTAAGTGTTGGAGCAATGGAAGTCACATGAAAAACTAAATAAAATCCATTCTCTTTCTCTCACTGTACCCACCCCACAAAAAAGAATTAATTGAGTCCAATTTGGTCAATTTTTTGAGATTTACTACCAAACTTCAGATATTCTTTATGGATTTCAGCTTATAGGGACAGCCACCTCCCTAAGATTTCTCTTCAAACCTGTCTATGTGGCTAACTTTATCTTCCTGGGTATTTTCCACTTCAATATGTCAGAAAAATCTCCTGGTCCTCAACTACTGATTTTAATAAAGATGAGCACAAACTCTGAATCAAAGCTTCTTTAGCTTCAATGTCCATGAGAAGCCCAACTAACACAGGGGTAAACCAGGGGAAACATGGGATCGGGGAAGATCATGAACTGGCATCACCCTTGGCTTGCTTTGTCAACACACATGTGTTCATGAATGTGTAACAACGGTTCCCTCCAATATGTAAGACTATATTGAATGAATAAAAAAAAAACCCCAGCAAATATAAAGGAACAAATTATTGATACATGTAAAAAAAAAAAAAAAAGCTCTTTTAGTCAATAGCTGCTCTCTGACCACTCTGACCACATTACGGTTAGTTAGCAGCCTTGAAAATCCGCACATAGTTATTGCCTCTTTCCTGGCTCTTGGAGTGTAGGTTTTCCCAAGGCAAAGAGAGCCTTAGGTGATCTTGCAAACAATGCCTTTTATCATTTCATCTCTTTGACCCTGAGAGCAAAGTACCTTATGGAATGTGAAACTGAACGCATCTGTGGCATCTGTGTATCATAGGTAATACTGTGTTTTTCAGCAACCAGTGACCTGATTTGTTAACCTAATAACCCCCAATAATTCCCAGAGATGTAGGGAGAAAGTCAAGACTCCAATTTTGAAAGAGAAGCAGTGATTAGAAAAGAGAAAAAGCAATGTAATCACCTTTATTTGAGATTGCATTGACTTTTGGGTGGTTGTGGATTAACATTATGCCAGCCCCCATGTTGTGGTAGGTGTCTCAGTTAATCACCTCGACTCTCTAGGAAAGAAATCACTTCAAGTTTACTGATGATGAATCTGGGGTTTGAGGAGATTATGAATCTTGTTCAAAATCATGCAGTAAATGGAAGAGCTGCGTTTTGAATGTAGATCTCTTTAGCTTAAAACACACACACTGGGCTCAACTATTAAAATAACTATTTGTAAAAATTCCTTTTAAAAATGTGCAATGTGTACATATTTTGTTATTTCAATGGAATTTTTTTGAGTTTGTTTGACTCAAGTGTCTGTGTCTAAAATTATTTTTATATATCAGTTGTTTATGTAGGCATAGATAAGTATGGAGATTTTTTTGTATACTTATTTCCCACTTATATCAGGTATTTATGCATTTAACTTCATTCTCCCATTTTTATGGATGTAAATTACATAAAATCAGGACGAGGATGATCCATATGTCCCAGGTTCACTACTGAGCCACACTCAAAGAAGTTAAGAGTCAATAGCATTCCTTGCTCCAACCCTTTGAATGCAAGCTGGAAGAACAAAGATTAAAGCAAAGTTTTTCATATGTGCAGTATTGTCCATTTCCTCTCCCAGGACAACATTTGTTGTGTAAATTAAATGCACAGATAACCTTCTCACCCAGAAAGCAATGACTCCATTTGCAAGTGCCACCAGAAAACGGTGCTCTGGTTCCAGCTTTCATTGCCAATAGAAAAGGAAACTGTCTCTGATATCCTGGAGGCCTGCTATAAAGTGAGTAAGGTCCTATGGACCAATGGGACCCTGCGGGGGTGGGCAGTGACCACCACTATCCCAATCAGGATTTTACTTGAGGTAACCTGCCCAAGAAGAAACATATCCTCCTTAAGAGGGAGGCATTGATAGGGACCCAGCCTTTCCTAGACAGATTTCTATAACATAGATTGAGTGGGCTTTGCCAGACCCCTAGTACCTCATTGCTACTGGGTATGAAACTTCACACTAACAAGTCTGATTCATACAAGACTGAAGAGCTGTAAATAATATTGTCTGGATATTTACCCCACAGTGTCGAATACATACCCTGACTGCAGTGCCAAGTATATATATTTGGTTCACAGTGCTATATCTCAAGGGTAGATTCCTTCATCCTGTCACAGGGAAGCAGGAAGCTGAAAATCCAAACCTCGGTTCTTGTGTTCCGATGAAAGATTTAAAGTCAGACACAAAAAGTCATGCAAGAGAATTTTATAAGTGAAAGAAAGGTGAAAGTAAAGTAAAAGCAGAGTAAGATTTAAGCAGAAAGCACTCTCAAGAGAGAGTGGGCCGTCTCTGAGCAGAGAACAACAAAGGAGACAATGCTGTCTCCAAATTTATTGCTGTTTTATGATTGATTTGAAAATTGGGGTCCTCCTTCAGCAGCCTTTGCCAATCAGGTGCTCAACTCCTCCTTCAAGTCGGGCGGTGGAGTTTTTGACCTTAGTTGGTCCACTCCAGAACTGTCATGGTGGCCATCCTATGCTAATGTGGGCATTGGGGTTAATAATGGTCAAAAGGTCAAAAGTTACCTTTGGTGTGCCTGCTATTAAGGAGTACCCCTTTCTGAGCTAGTAAGAGACACCTGGCCCAGTAGCTTTTAGGTTCACCTCAACTTTATGGGGCTTGTGAAGAGATAGTCCCATAGATCCCTTGTTCTTGAGGCATTCCCCTGCCCTTTTGTCTTTGTTTACTCTCAACACTTCTGAACTAAAGTTTTTCCATAGCTTATCTGCCTTGGCAATAGCTTACAGCAAACTTCAAGACTAAACCTGTGGCCTGAGCATTTTACTGCTCATTGCTAGCTACTATCTAACAATCCCAGTGGGAAGGAATGCCCAATTATTGTTTGCTTTTGAGAAGCAGGAGTCTGGTGCCAAAGTAGCCACCTGGGATTGCAGGACTATCCTATGTGATGGCTTGAAAAACTCTCCTACTCTGTTCAATGAGAGCCTAGCAAAAGACCTACAAGAGTTATGACTGGATCAAGGAATCCTTTTACAATATGTGCCAGCCCTAACTACAAACACTGCTTTTCAAACACTATTACTGTAGTGAATCACCTCACCTTGTGTGAAAGGCTCTGATTGGTAAACAATAAGTCACCTATGTCTGGGATTCCAGATTAGCCAAAGAACCCAAAATTTGATGTGATATCAGAAACAGGCAATCTTGTGCCTTAGAGAACCCAGGAACTGGAGACAGTTATGTGGGTTCCTGGAAATGACAGGATTTGGTATTTTTGGGTCCCTAATTTTGGACTAGTAGCTAAACCTCTGTATGAGGAGCAGAAATAGAACCTTTGATTTGGACCTCTGAACGCCAAGCTGCCTTTGAGAAGTGGAAATGAAGCATCATGACAGCCCCAGCCCTATGCCTGCCTGACTTGTAGAAGAAGACCAGACTATGTGTGCATGAGAATCAAGGCAGAGCCCTGGAGTTCTCCTACAGGCATTGGGAGACGTGCCCTGACCCATAGCCTATTTGTCAAAACAGCCTGACCAAACCCACCTTTGGGCGGTGGCTACCATTTGTGAGATTCTACAAGAAGCTGAAAAGTCCACTCCAGAGCAACACATTGCGACTCATCAATTCCCATTTCTACTAAAATTAAAAAATAAAAGAAAAGAAAAGAAGAAGAAGGCTATTGGCTCACTGCTGGGAGGATGGGGAGGTACCAGGTCATCCTAATAGATAATCCAATGTCAGCCTTGAAACCATGTTCACCTTAAAGCCTGCAGCCCTGTTGCCAGCAGATGATAATGGGCCAATACACCAGGACTGCTTAGAGATCTTGGAGACTGTACTCTGGAAGGTCAGATTTGTTTAATCAGCCTATCAGAGCCAGATTGATTCCTGTTCTATCATGGGAGCAGCTTCATGGCCAGTGGCCAGTGGTAGCTGGATACGCTGTTGTCACAGAACAGCAGGTACTAAAAACTGAGGCTTTACAGCTGGAAACAAAATATGTTTTCATGATAATACATTCAGATAGAACTATCTGAAAAAGAGAGAGAGAGATATCACTGCTGAAAATAAGAACGTTAAACATGCTCTTAAATATTGACATTAATACAGGCTGTGGCTGAACTAAAGCAGGTACAACCAACCACTGTCCTGGTCATCAGAAGACTAACACATGGCAAAGTGTAAGAGGCTGCTGATAGGGCAGCCAGAAGGGCCATAAAGAGCAAACTTATTTGTCTGGGCCCTAATGCTTCAGCTTAAATTAGACCATTACAAACCTCTTTATACTAAGGTGGATAAGAAAGGAGTCAAAGAATGGAGTTTTGACTCCTGGGACAGCAGTGCCAAGTGTACACGAAATTCCCACAGGCTCACCTCCTGCCAAAAGCACTAATCCAGCCCTGGGTAAAACACCACATGAGTGTACTCACTGTGGAGGGTTGCTATAGGGCAGCCAACAGGTATTCTGGTGAATTTCATGAACTCCTTGCAAGGGCCACATATCCGACAGACGATTCAGCAGGTGACTCAGAACTGCATCTTATGTATCCAAAACAATCCATAGACGAAAAGGCATCCTACTGTAAAAGGAATATAGTTTGTAGGAATACAGCTTTTTGATGATTGACAAATAGATTCTATCCAAATGCCCTGTGCAATGGGAAACTTCTGACATTTTCTTGTAGTGATAAACATTGTCTCAGGATAAGTTAAGGCTACCTACCAGAACAGAAAAAGCTTTGGAGATAAGGAAAACCCTCTTAAGGGAACTGGTCCCGAGATACAATCTCCCCACCTCAATGCAGAATGACGGTGAACTGTGTTTCATTACAAAAGTGATTCAACAAGTGAGCAAAGCATTGTCTATCCAATTGAAGTTACCTGCATCATAGCGATCCCAATGTACAGAAAAATGGGCAAAATGAATCAGAACTTAAAGTGATGGCTAAGTCATGCAAAAAAAAAATTTGCAGTGGGATAAGGTATTGTCAATTGCTGTCCTCTGAATACAAGTGGCCCCCAAAAGCAAGCTTCAACTGAATCTGTATAAAATAGTATATGGGAGACCCTTCCTGGTACCCCAGGAGGAGAGGGGGAAATATGGTTGTAACAGAAAAAAAAAACTAGATTAAAACGGTATTGTTATGTTTTAGATGATATGATATATCCCCAAAAGCTCATGTTACACAATGCAAGAATTTTTCAGAGGTGAAATGATTGGGTTTTGAGAGCTTTAATTTAATCAGTAGGTTAATCCCCTGATAGTGATTAACTGGATGATAGGCAGGTAAGAGGAGTAGCTGGGTGTATCTGGAGGAGGTAGGTCACTGGGGGTGTGCCTTTGGGGTCCCTGATAAGTGGAGCTCTCTCTGTTTCCTGTTGCCATGTCCTGAGCGCTTTACTCCACCGTGTATTTCCACCATGATATTCTGCCCCATTGTGGGCCCAGAGCATGGAGTCAGCTGATCATGGACCGAACCTCTGAAATTATGAGCCTCAAGTAAACTTTTTCTCCTCTATGTTGTTCTTATCAGATCTTTTGGTAACAGAGACAAAAAAAGCTAACTAAAACAAGTATATTCAACAAATCAGTCAGAGAGTTACTGCTTTACAAGAGTCTGCTTCTTCCAGGTTGCCACCAAGGTTGGAATCATGTCTCCATCCCTTCTGGTAAAAACCCAGAAGGAAAAATAACAGTAATAGGTAAATCCCTCCCAATCTAAGGAGCCCCTTTGTCACGTATTATCAGCAAGTTTGGAGATGTCATCACCCATTTTCTCATAGAAATGGAAGGTAAAAATTGGCAGTGGGCAAACAGAATGGGGTCCATTTTATGCTTTGAATATAAACCTTGCTGTGTAACCACAGGTGGCTTATTTTAAAACTGACTTTTATTTTTTTAACTTTTCTTCATCTTCCCCACTCTCTTGCTCCCTAACAGTAGAAGAAACAAGACTAACACTTCTCCCATCCCAGGCAGCCATTCTGTCCTTCACTGCCCACAGAACAAGGAAACTCCAAACCTGGGACCTGGAGTGCTCCCTCAAAATCATCTGCAGTGCTCTCTCAAGGACACCTGATGGACACTAATTAATTACACCTTCTCGTAACTGGATCCCAGCCCTTGTCTCCTGTGTCCCCCTGGTGGGGAGAATTGCAGGGTTGACAGTGTGCTGCTTTCTTTGCTAACACATCAATAAGATTTCTTTTTCTTTTCTCTCAAACATTTGGATTGGTACTGGGCAGAAGGACAGAGCTTTTGGTATCAGTGGGTTTGGAGGAAGAAAGCGTTACGAAGCCCCTTCTGAGCCCCTCCTGTTTCTCTTCTTCCTGCATGAAGCCCTTCTGCACAAGCAGAGTGTACTGCAGGATCAGCACATGACTTTTAAAGGGATTAAACAGTATTTAGACAGTGCTTATGTTGTTCCTGTCACTGTTCTAGGTGCTTTTTATATATTAACTCATTTATCCTCACAGTAGTCTATGAAATAACTGTTATTTGTCTCCTTATAAAGAAAACAAGACACACAGAAGTTAAGTAATTTGTGTAAGGTCCCACAGCTAATGAAAATCAAATGGAATTGGACTCATGCTATCTGGCTTCTGGCTTCAATCACTTGCATACTACCTGTTTTGTGAAAGAATAAACATTTACTTAGTTGTTAATATTTTCAATATTTACTTGAGAAAGTAACGAGACAAAAAAAAAAAGAGAGAGAGAAAAAGTAATGAGAGGGTTGACACTCCAAAGATACTGTCTAAATTTTCTGCCTATTCTGAATTCTTTTTCCTGCTCAGAATGGTTGGTGTAATAGTTGGATCATTGAGTAGATCTGGAACTCTTTCTGGTGGGTGAAGATCTTTAAGGTAATGGGATTTGGAAGAAATCAATTTTCTTTCCTACTTTCTCAGAATGAATGATCATTTCCTTTGGGTGAATAACAACCAAATACATGGAATTCATAAAACATGAAGTACAAACAAGAAAACACAAAAGCAGTAAAACAAAGTGGGTGGGAGTGAGACTTTATTGCTCATGTCTGCAGGTGCAGTCCGTGGGCTTCCCTGTAATCGAACGGACTTTCTCATTATTGAATGTGAGAAGATCGATTGCCAATACGAGGACCAGGGTTAGCGATTCCCGAAACTGAGTGTGCATGCTACTTTAGCTGTTCAGTCTTCTGCCACCTTCTTTGCTAACTACTTTGAGTGACCAAGGGTAACAAATATTTCAACCCTGTGCTGCTTCAATTCCTGACTCCTAAGTCCAGGGAAGATGTCACTCTAGGGGAGTACAGCACACTTTTTTTTTTTTCCTGAGCCTGGGTTTTGCTTCAGGATCCTCATTGGTGCTCCCAGAGGCCTTGCTGAATCAGTCAGATATGACATAAGGTATCACCTACTTATCCCTGGCTAGACCCTTAGAATGAGCTGTATATGACAGAGAAACCAAAACTGTGACCTGAAAAAGGGCTGAGATACCGGGTCTCTTAACTAACTTGTAAAACTGAGGTAGAAGAAGGCACAAAAGTTTGTCTAAGATCACCTTTCTACTTAGCTGCAGAACTGGAATTTAACAACTTTCCTGTCTCCTAATCCAGTGTTCTTGCTCAGCTGCTTCTGAAAACTGGTCTGAATTCTGCTATGCAGAATTCTCTTTAGTCTTCTCTTGAGTTTTCCATCTTCTGAGAATTTGTTGGCTTGGGGTCCAGCTTGTGGCAAATCCATCTTTGCACCTTTCACATTGAACCTGAGATGCGGGCCGGGTTGAGCCAGGAAAGGTGAATATGAAACTTGTTCCTCTTGTGCTGGGTGGGGATTTGCTGCAGTGTATCTTGGAGATCGAAGTGAGTGGTGTGGCCTGGAAAAGCATTGCTGAGACATGGAGCCTACTCATGTCAGCAAGGGACAGCCACACCTACTCCTTGTCATGTGGCCTTGGGGAACCAGTGGTTCCAGGGGATCCCAGGTAGTGCAGGAGCTACTCAGAAACCTCCAGGGTGCCTGGTAAAGGGGTAGGCTCTGAAGTGGTATAGCCCAGTCTTCAAAACCTTCACTACTTAGTCACAAAGTGACCTTAGCAATTATTTCTTTTTCTTAGCCAGGTGTCATCTGTCACATGGCCAGTTTTCATGTGGTTTCTGTGAAGATTGATTCATCTCCAGCATTAAACACGAGGGCTGGCAGATGCTAACAGAGCTGTGCAGTGAAGTTACAGAAAATTGTGGAGTTCAAGCATAGGGTCCTCCCCTGAAGCAACCACTAAACTGGCAAAAATTGTCAAAATCAGCTTTTGCAGAACTCTGGAATCCAACAAAAGTTGTACAGCAACCATAGCAATGCTTAATGAAGAAAGAAGATGCTAAAATTTGGCATTTAAGAAAATCTGTTAGATCATTGGCTGACTGCTGAGGTAAGAGAAAAAAGCCTTCGATGACCAAACACAAGGAGCACAGGCTTTGCAAAAACAGTTTAGAAGGGCTGGAGTAGTGGCTCAGTGGTTACGGCGCTTGCCCGGCATGCGCAAGTACACGGGTTCAAACCCCAGCACCCACTTATGCAGCTAAGTGTCAGAGCAATGAAAGCCATGTGAAAAACTCAATAAAAATTGATTCTCCAAATCAAAATGGATCAAGGAGCTAGGAATTAAACCAGCTACCTTGCAACTGATGGAAGACAAATTAGGTCCAACACTTCAGCATTTGGGAGTAGGCAAAGACTTTCTCAACATGTCTCCTAAAGTGAAGGAAGTAAAGTTAAAAATCAGTGAATGGGATGCCATAAAGCTAAAAAGCTTTTGTACTGCCAAGGAAACAAAAGAGTCAAGAGGTTTCCTACGGAAATGGAGAGAATCATGGGCTATGATTCCTCTGACAGGGGCCTCATATCCACAATCTGCAAAATCCTCAAAAATCTCAACTACAAAAACACTAACAGCCCAATCAATAAATGGGCCAAAGAGCTACACAAGAAACTTCTCAACAGAGGATCAAGCCAATGAATACATGAGAAAGTGCTCTAAATCACTAGTAATCAGAGAAATGCAAATGAAAACTACATTAAGATATCACCTTACGCCAATCAGAATGGCAAAAATGAAGAAAATAAACAATAATAGATGCTGGAGGGGCTGTGTAGAGATAGGCACACTAGCATATTGTTGTGGAACTGCAGACTGGTACAGCCCCTCTGGAAAGCAGTGTGGAGAATCCTGAAAAAACTAGGGATGAGCCCACCATATGATCCTGCTATTCCACTCCTGGGTATTTTTCCAGGGGATTTAGAATCAGCTCATTATAGTGACACAGCAACATCTGTGTTCATAGCAGCTCAATTTACAATTGCTAGACTATGGAAACAACCCAGATGTCCCTCAGTGGATGAATGGATCCAAAAACTGTGGTATATATATACCATGCAATTTTACACAGCAATTAGAAACAATGATATTGCAGCCTTTGAAGGTAAATGGATGGCTATGGAAGAAATTATGCTGAGTAAAATCAGCTTAACCCAGAGAACTAAGGGTCGAATGTCTCCATTCATCTGTGGAGGCTGGAACTAGACCCTGGCCATGGAGAAAGGTGGTCTATTATCATGTGTTAAATCCAGATAAGGTGTAATGTTATACAACCTAATACTTTTTTAGGGATATAGTGGGAAAGGGAAGGGAGGGATAAGGGTGGGTAATTAGGGGGGCACTGTTGGGGGTAAATCTAATCTCCAGAATCTATATACATTTTATATTATTTTTTAAAAACTTGTATGGTTGTTCAAAAAATAAATCAATAAAAAATTGATTCTCTCTCTCTCTCTCTCTCACTGTCCTTCTCTCTTAAAAAACAAAGCAAAACAGTTTAGAAGAATCACTAAATAAATGAACAACTGAATCCCTCAGTGATCAACAATAGTAAAACCTGGGTGTATGTGTGGGGGAATCAGATTTCCAGAGTTACCACATTACAATACTCAAAACACCCAGTTCTCAACAATAACAACAACAAAAATTTAAAGGCATACAAAATAACAGGAAAGTATGGTCCATCCAAAGGAAAAAGCATTAACAGAAACCATCCCTGAAGAAGCCCAGTAACTGGCAGACTAGTTTACTAAGCAAAGATTGAAGTCAACTGTCCCAAAGATGCTGAAAGAGCAAAAGGAAGCCATGGACAAAAAAAGTAAAAGAAACCAGGAAAATGTTGTGTGAATAACAGAGAATATCAATGAACAGATAGAAATTATAACAACTAACCAAGTAGATATTTTGGAGTTGCAAAGTGTAAAAGCCAACATAAAATGTTCACCAGGGGGTTCAACAGCAGATTTGAACAGGTGAGGATATTACTCAGTGAACTTGAAGAGAAGTCAGTTGAAATAATCCAGTTTGAAGAGCAGGAGGAAAAAAAGAATGAAGAAAAATGAACAGGGAGGGTCTCAAAGGCCTGTGGGGTACCATCAAGTGTACCAACATATGCATAATTAAGGTTCTAGAAGGAGAGGAGAGAAGGGAGCTAAAAGAATATTTAAAGAAACAGTGACTGAAAACTTACCGCAGCTGATGAAAGACATGGACATGCACATTTGAGCAACATTAACAGACTCAAGGACACACTCAAAGAGGTGCACATGGAGTCACATAGCAATGGCCACCGTGTACTGAGTAGTGATTACTACTGCTGTTAATGCTGCTGTTGGTACACACTCACACAGAGAAGCAGAGCAAGTGTTAAACTGTTGGAGCATGTGGTTAAATGGGAAATTGGAGTTTTTGGAGGTCTGCATTTTTTTTTTAAAGAGAGGGACAGTGAGAGAGAGAGAGAGAGAAACAATTTTTATTTAGTTTTTCATGTGACTTCTGTTGCTCCGAGACTTTGTTGTGTACTTGGTGCTGGGTTTTGAACTCACATACTTGTGCATGCCAGGCAAGTGCCGTAACTACCGAACCACTGCTTCAGCCCCAGAGGTCTGCATTCTTAACCTGACTTTTTATTTGATCTGTGTTTGAGGCCAGTTATATAACTTCTCTGAACTTCAGCTTCTCTTTTTTTTAATCTTTAAAATTTTAGAAAATATAGAAAATCATCAAGTAAGTGATTTCTTATGAGGATATTACCTGTGGCACGTGTGAAAGCACCTAACAGCATCAGCACGTGGAAGATGTTTAAGACTTGGAAACTTGCCAGGCTTGGTGGCGCATGCCTATAATCCCGTGACTCTGGAGGCTGAGACAAGAGGATTGCAGGTTCAAAGCCAGTATTAGCAGCTTAGTGGGTCCCTGAACAACTTAGTGAGACCCTATCTCAAAATAAAATATAAAAAGGGCTGGGGATATGGCTCAGTGATAAAGTGTTCCTGGGTTCAATACCTGGTACCAAAAAATAAAAAATTAAAAAAAAGAAGAAGAAGAATTAAAGACCTTTATGAGGGAATCTTGAGGTTGGGATGCACTGGGGAAGGGATCTCTGCTTTGTGCAAGAGTCTAGAACAATTTGTAGCATGCAGTAGATTCTCAATAACCATTGTGTAGATCAGAAAAGTATTGTTGGAATGGAACATATTATTATAAAGTTATATTTATACTTTTTCTAAGGGGTGAAGGCATAAATTTTTTCCAAATCAACTTTTGTGGTATAAAAACTAGGGTATTTCTTAGGGTATTTAATATTAATAATTATGAAGTATAAGATAATGTTGATCAAATGGATATTTATGGGCTGTTCTTCATCCCATAAAATTGTTCAGCCTTTTGCAGGGACCACGGTTGCTTCCCCCTCAGGTGGGTGTGGCATCAACCCCAGGGGCATTATCCTTGAAGAGCTTAGGAGCACACCAGTTTTCCCAGCCCCAAATTAGTAGATGGATAGTCTTGGTTGGGAACATTTATTGTTTAGTTCATTCTAGTGACTTCTTTGGACACTAGAAAAGAATCACAGCCAACCTTCTCTATGGCAGGTTACTCAATTACACCAAGGCATTATGAATCAGCAGACCGAATATTTGCATAGGGACTTTCTTCAGTTCAAAAAACAGGGAGTGATAAGGAACATCATCAGAGTATTCTAAGGAGAAAGAAAAATGGGGTCCTTTTAAAAAGTACATGATCTTAGCGATGGGAAAGGAATGTTGGCACCCTGGAATTTAGTATGAGTACTAAAAGAAAACTTTGTTGCTTCTTTTAAGCTTATTACTGGAAACAATGTGCTTTCGTTGGGTTTTGTATTGTATTAAAAATATTGTAAATATTTGGCCCATTTTTTAGTGGAAATTACTAATAGGAGGAGAATGACCAGTTTGTATTCGAGGAAAATGAAGACTGAGATAAATTTATCCTTAGATCTGACCTTGAAAACATACACACACTCATCATTCCATTAATTTTTAATATATAAATGAATAAAATTAGAATTCTCTGCACTTTAAGTTAATCACTCATTAAAGACATGTTTGAATTTAATACACACTATTTTTATTTGGAGTATTATTCATTTGGTGTAACTTAGGAAAAAAATGCCTTTATGATACAAATTTTTCTGTTATTTTTTTCCTGTGCAAACTTTGTATTGTCCTATTCTCTTGCCGTGGATAAGGTGGAGGCTGCCAGTGGCCTCAGGGTTATTTCTCCTTTCCCCTTTCCTCTTGAGTCACTGAGTCAGGAGGTTCTGTGTAACCTGAGCAGGTTTGGTTAGAAACCTGAGATTATCTTGAAAGGAAAGGTTCTTTCCCCTGAAACCGAGGGGGCCCAGAGGAATCATTTGGCACTGAACAAAAGTTCAGACTGGCTGTCAACATGTCGAACTGAGAGGCAGAACTCAAGGTGACAGTCAGATGAGGTCTCAGTGTTTACAAACGGCATAATTTGTGTCCTTGAAAGAGCTGGTTGAACATCTGTGTGACTCAGGCCTACAGCAAGTGCCCTTGGTCTGTGGTCTGCAGCAGTGGCAGCTGAGGTGCACACTGCAGCTGGTGAAGCCCCCCTATTGCGAGGTCAGGTGTGGCTGAGTGGGCCTGAGTGTGGGCATGTGCGCTACAGGTGGAGCAACTGCTTCCTGTTTCCTTTAGAAGAGGAGTTTGCTGGTGAGAAAAGCTAGCAGGACATGAATGGCACCTGCTGTCGGGCTGCTGAGAGCTCTGACGGCCAAGCTTTTGGTTGTGCTCATGGATGTGGTCTTGGTTGTGCTCATGGGAGTGGTCTTGCTTGTGCTCATGGGTGTGGTCTTGCTTGTGCTCATGGGAGTGGTCTTGCTTGTGCTCATGGTTGTGGTCTTGGTTGTGCTCATGGGTGTGGTCTTGGGTGTGGTCTTGCTTGTGCTCATGGTTGTGGTCTTGCTTGTGGTGTTGGGTGTGGTCATGGCTGTGGTCAAGTTGTTCACAGAATTCGTAGAGGTTGTGAAGGTTCCTGGACTTGCATTCAAGGTGGTGGGTTTCACTGGAGAAAGCAAAACAAACAAACAAATCAATGGCTTCATTACCTCTGCTGGGTGCTGGGTGGGCACCAGAAAAGACAGCTGACCTGACCGAGTGCTGGCACCAGAGTTCCTGAGGAAAACGCAGTCAACAGTTCTCCAGTGCCTGGTGTGTGCAGAGCAGGGGACAGCTGGGGTTAAGGTGTTACATGACAAAAGCAAGCCTCCGCCCTGAAGGTGTGCATTGCCCTGCAAGGTGAGGGCGAGACCTACTGAATTTATATGTCGGCTGGATTTGTTTTAGAGGTGGATAGTCTGCCCTCGAACATCTTGATGTCCTTAATATTACATCAGACAGGGCAAATATGATCCAGAGGGGCACACTTTTATGTTCTTGCTAATTTCCAGGGCTTGTGAGAACTCACTGTCATTCAGGCCTGAATATTACTGTCCCTGTTTTAAAGTGAAGCCCTGTTCAACCCTGGCTCTGGTCATTGTCACATGCAAGGATATGACCAGGCATTGGTTCTCTGAGGTTGTCTTGCAGAGAATACCAGGCCTGTAGTACTGGAGACTCGTCTGATCCTAGAAAGTCTAGAGGTTGGCAGTAACAGGATTTGAGTGGACCACAGAGGGAACTACAGGAAGAAGAAGAAAGACCACATGGTTTACCCAGGCCAGGGCAGTCTTCCACCTGTGTGGGGATGCCTTCCAGTCCAGTGCTGTTGACTTATCTCATTAAACATTTCCTCAGGACAAATATTCCCTGGCATCCCATGGAGCTGAAGATTTGGAACATAACCACTCACAAGCTCTTTCTTTTTTTTAAGCTGGATTTTATTAACATAAAACTAAGGGAGGCCTAATTAAAAACAAACTTCCCCTCCCTTCCTTAGCAATTTATACAAGTATTCATCTCAAAAATGTCCTCAAGGAAGAATATAACATCTAGTTCTCTCATAGAAGAAAAGCCACCGAGGAAATGGTTAAGACTCTCGTATAATAGTTTCAGTAGGCATAATCGCTTTAAAATTTGTTGTTGGAAATAATTAGTCCCTTTGAGCCCATTTTGGAATGCATGACTGCAGAAAAGTAGGCAGCGTGCTGGATTTCTTTCAGTGTTCTGGGCTTGTGAAGAAGTCCTGTTGTGTGGACACTGAGAAAGACTATATGGTTCTTGTTCTTGGGTGAATCTTGTATTTAAACACTTCAGAAAGATTATCTTTATGTTGTAATGTAAGTCTCAGAAAAGTGGACAAAAGTATAAGATGTGGGATGGAAGACCTTATCTTGCTATAGATTTTCAGTGTGGTCTTGGGCAGGTTGCATATCTTTCCTGAATCTCCTTTCTAACTCCCTACAAGGAGATAAGAGAAAAGGAAGGTGACAGAAAAGGGTGAAGATGGGTGACAAACCTCAGGAAGGGGTGAGGTTGGGAGCTGCAGCTTGTGAAAAACCAGTGATAACGAGAACTAATGAAATAATAAGAACAATAACAATTATTATTTTGGTACTGGTGATTGATCCCAGGGGTGCTTTACTACTGAGCTACATCTCCAGGCCTTTTTATTTTTTATTTTGAGATAGGGTCTTGTTAAATTGTTGAGGGTCTCCTTAAATTGCTGAGTCTGGTTTTGAACTTGCTATCCTCCTGCCTTGGCTTCCTGAGTTGCTGGTTGCTGGGATTGTAGGCATGAAACATTGTGTCCAGTGAAATTATTGATATTTCTATTATATCAACCCTTTTTTTGTATAACCCTCCATCCTCCACCCTCACCCACCTTTAAAATTCTTTGATTAAAGTTCACTATACTCAGTGAAAGTCTCTGTGTGTGGTGACTCTCGGTGGAAATTGAAGAGGATGTTTGTTTTCATATTGATGTCTATGTGATGCTGAATAGAAACAGCTCCTATGAAAGCAAGAGTTTGTGGCCACAGTGACCATGAGAATATTTAAGGCTCTTAGAAATTTGCAGAAATCCTTGGTAGTGTTTTTTCCCCCACAGGGCATGGGATAAATGATTGGGTAAATCTTATATAGGTTCCCAGGTACTGGGCGACTCAACTGGTAACACATGATAAGAAGCGCTTTTTTTTTTTAGGGCCACCACAAAATAATTTCCCAGGCCAAATTAGTTTACTGCCAAATATGTAAATGGGCTACAGAGGAACTCACCTCTTTTCCCCAGTTTCAGAGAAGACAATGTAGTCGTGTGGTTGAGTTTGACAGTGAAGACTCTGTGGAGGGCAAATCAGTGAGACAGATGGTGAGGACCTCATCTGGGGGACAACCCAAATTCAGCTCACACTTCTGCCTTGCCAGAGCATCTGCTTTTTGTGCTTACTTTCCCCATGACACAATTAACAGATCATTACTATTTGTCTGCCCTGCGTTGTCTTGACTAATACCCTCTGTGGTCTTCCTTCCAGACAGCCTTTCCCATGACCCATCCCCACCAGCTTCACCACCCCGAACTCCCCACGGGCTGCTACACGCCTCTGGCCTTTGTTCAACACAGTGGCTCTAACATCTGGTCACATGTCTCCTGGTCACAGCTGTCCACAGACTCAGCCTTTGCTGTGAAGTCGTTTCTCCACGTTGTCATCGACCTAGACCGATCTCCACCAGCGGAGCCTTGACCTTCTGCACTGAATTGCTCTGAGCCCCTCTCCCTTTGGAGGACCAGGACAGGTTCTTTTGTCAATAATCCCTGACACATAGTAGGTGCTTAATGTTGGTAAAATGACCTGAATTGCTTGGTTTGTTGTTATTGTATCAGTGGGTCCATTATCATATCAGCCCCCTGTTTATGTATTCAAAGAATTAGTGAAAGGACTTTGCACGCCAATCACTGTGCTTGGTGCTGAGGAGCATTTACAGTGTCTTCTGAAAGACAGGTTTAAGTGAATAAATCCACTAGCTAGTTAAGCGATTGATCACAGTTATGGTGTGTGCTCTGACAAAGCGGAGGAAGTTCTGAGAGCGTGCAGCAGAGAGCTTGCCTGGTCTGGAGATGCAGGGTGCTGAGGGAGCGATGTTTCTCCTCTGCAGTTCTTTCTCTATGGGCCTTGTCTCAACCTCACTGTGAAGTTCCACGGGCTGGGACTCTTCCCATCCCTTTGTGTCCTCCTTTGCACAGTGCCCACCACAGTGGAGTTACCTGTGTTTTGCAGATCAAGGCCACAAGTGTAGTGTACACACTGAACAAGTGGAAGGGCTAGCATGTCACAGTGGACGTGCAAGGTAGGAGGGGTCTGGAAACCACATTGTCAGTGGGACTGTGCTGGTTCTCTTGCAGATTGTCACTTTGATCCTTTTTCTGGTGTTGCATGGGGTGTGGAGCCTTTGATGAGGTAAGATGGAAGGAAAGTTCTTACCCCAGGTAACCTTGGCTGGCTTTTAAGCAACTGCATCATTGTGAGGTTAAAGTAGCAGCTCCTCTTGGATTCTGCTCCTGCACATCACCCTGTGCGAATGTGGTACCTCCTCCAAAGCTAATTAAGTCACACCAGGCCAAGACCATGAGAGTAGACAACAAAATGGCTTGGCAGTCCATCAAGGTCGCCAGGTGCCACAGAGACTAGGCTGCTTACGGTGGACACAGCGGATAGACAGACCTGCCCTTTCAGTACCAAACCACAGCTGGGCTGGAGCGGTGGCTCGGTGGTTATGGCGTTTGCCCGCCATACACAAGTACATGAGTCCAAACCCCAGCACCACGTACACAACGATGTCTCAGCAATGAGAGCCACATGCAAGACTAAATAAAATTGATTCTCTCTCGCTCTCACTGTCCCTCTCTCTTAAAAAAACAAAAACCAAAACAAAAAAACCCCACAGTCTGAAAACAAATACTTCCCAATGGTTGGTTCCTAAAGTAAAGCTAATATCAAATCCTTGGCTGAGAGGAAGGTTTATTGGTGAAACGGAATGGTAGCCCAAGCTAGCCTCATCTCAGACTCTGATTGCATTCATCTTCTAAGACAGTGGTATTTCACAATCATCAACTTTCTGTTGGCCATTTCCAAAATGAATCTATGTTTTAAATAAGGATTTTCCAGTTTGCATAGAGAATTTGAAAGAAAAAGGGTGTCCGTTTTTCCATTTATGTTGAGCATAAAAGATGGTGTGGTATGGTGTTGGTGGGTATGTGTGTGTTTGTGTGTATGGTGTGTTGTGTATGTGTGTTGTGTGCATGTGTTGTGTATATGTGTTGTGTGTGTTGGGTGTGCGTTGTGTGTGTATGGTGCATGTATTGTGTATATGTGTTGTGTGTGTTGTGTGTGTATGGTGTGTGTTGTGTATTTGTGTTGGGTGTTTGTTGTGTATGTGTGTTGTGTGTGTTGTGTGCATGTGTTGTGTATATGTGTTGTGTGTGTTGAGTGTGTGTTGTGTGTGTATGGTGTGTGTTGTGTATGTGTGTTGTGTGTGTTTTGTGCGTGTGTTGTGTATATGTGTTATGTGTGTTGTGTGTGTGTTGTGTGTGTGTTGGGTGTGTTGTGTGCGTGTGTTGTATATGTGTTGTGTGTGTTGGGTGTGTGTTGTGTGTGTGTTGGGTGTGTGTTGTGTATTTGTGTTGGGTGTTTGTTGTGTATGTGTGTTGTGTGCGTGTATGTGCATGCAGGTGAAATGCATGACAGAGAATAGCAAAGAATCGTCGCTGCTGGTTTCTCTGCATTGCATCCAGATTGTAGTTTCAGTCCTCCAGGTCAATGTAAAACTGCACAAACCCAAAGTAAAAGTGTGAAAGCCCTGTGTGAAGCGAGACAAGTACTCACTGCAGCTCGACTTCAGTTACGTCCTCAGAGGTAGGCACTACCCAGTTTGCCTTGAGGATTGTGTCATTTAAGTGACCCACATGATACTGGGCGCTGCTGTTGCATTCTTGGTCCGCATTCTGCCAGAAGCCCACTGAGTTGTTGCGCTGGTCCACGGCCCGCACGACCACAGTGCTGTCCTGGTCGTTCACAGGAACCCACACTAGGAGGAAAAGGTGAGGAAGCCATCAGCCACCTACGCAGTGTGAGTCGGGGGCACAGGGCATGAAACCAAAATAAGCATGAGGAGAGAAAGTTACGAAGAGTGGGTACATGTAGCATGGTAGTGTTTTTGAAAAAGAAGTTGAAGACTGGAAGGAAATACATCAAGATACCAATTGTGGTGACTTCTTGGCAGAGAGATTACAGATAGCTTTAATTTTCTTCCTAGTGCTTTTTGTGTGTGTGTGCGTTTTCCAAATTTTCTACAAGGAAAGGATCAGAAGACCTGTCCTCCGGTCCCAGTTTGCTACAGAGTGAAGATGAAATGCTAGGAAGGAGTCTCCTAACCTTCCTGAACTGGGCTGGCTTGCACGTCAAAGTGTCAGGCAGGCTCTGGGGACTGCTCCATGAATGCAAAGGAACACTGTTGCCAAGTAAAAGGGAGGTGCACCCCAGGAGTGCAGATTCTCTGGTCTCTGATATTGAAGGGGTGGGAAGGGGATGGGGGGCTCTGAGTCAACAGGGACCTCAATTAAATACCTGTTGAAAAACCCTGAGGCTTTGATGCGTCTCCCCTGTGACCCAGTCTGGCAGGCACTTACAGGGGACCTTGCTAATACTTGCTAATTTCAGCATTCTGATATGTATTAGGAAGAAAATTTCAAGAGAAGATTTCAATCTTTCCATTTCCTCCTTTGGAAGATCCCTCATGAACCAATTCTCAGTATGAGGCTGATCTTTCCAGGGCCCTCTCACCACCTGCACTTGCTGCTTCAAAGACTTCTTCGTAGAGCAAAGAAAGTGGATCATGCAGGCTCAGACAGTCCTGGAACTGAAGTCACTGGAGCCATCTAAAACTTAGCAGCAAGTTATGTCACCTCCGAGCCTTGGCTTCCTTATTGTTCCTTCACATACATTTCTTGAATGCACACTTTATACCTGTCCTGGTTCTGGTTTTGGGGATCAAGACATTACCACTCATTATCTGGGATCATGGTACCTATCTGGAGAGGTACCAGAAGAGAAGAACGTTAAAATTTTAAATTTAACATGGTAGATTTGGATAAATTGCTTTTTTTTAAATTTCTTTTTTGGCACCAGGGATTGTACCCAGGAGCGTTCCACCACTGAGCCACGTCCCCAGCCCTTTTTATTTTTTAATTTGAGACAGTTTCTCAGTAAGCTGCTTAGGGCCTTGCTAAGTTGCTGAGGCTGGCTTTGAACTTGCACTCCTCCTGCTACAGCCTCCCAAGTGGCTGGGATTACTGGGGTGCGCCACCACACCTGGATGCAGTTTATATTAAATTATTTTTAGCATACTACATTTCTCTGGCTCAGTTGCTTGCTTTGCCAATCAAAATCAGCTGATCCGAATCCCACGGGCCTCGACTTGCTCAGGGAACACCTGATATTTGTCCTACATCTATACATCATGGTGCAGTGGAAGGTGACGCATGATGGTGTCATGCAGATAGTTATCAAATCTGTCAGATCTCCAAGGACGTGTCAGATCTCCAAGGACGTGTTCTTACCTGTTCCTTCTACTTTCCCCCTTTCACTCTGGATTAAGCCCTCTTTTCTCCCCTCCTAGGCACCTGGATTCTCTGGATTTCTGGCCTCAGGTTCTTCTCCCTCAGACTGCCTTGCAGCGCACTGTGGTCAGACTAGACTTTCTCCCATAACCTGCGCATTAGGACACAAATCTGTCCAGTCTTCTGAGCGTCCCTCCTTCTAGAGCACCTGAGAATTCCTGATTTTGTATTTCTGCTTTGGTCTTGTTAATGACAACACCCAGCACTGGTTTTCAGGACCCTAAGAGTCCAGCTTCACTCTGCTGTTTGCATTCTGCGCTAGTTTGTTGGTCTTCCCCTGTTGTGCAAATCCACCTAGCCACACCTGGCCCATACCTGGCCCTGGCCTTCATTCATGGCTGGCTGCTTGTCTGGAATCCTTCCCTTTCTTTCATCATACATCTCACCCCCACTTCCACTCCAACATCCTGCTCATGTCCCTCCTCAGGACCAATTTAACCCTCTTTTCCTGTCACACCTGAAGCATTTACATCTTTGCCTGTGAAGCTGAGCACTAAATTATATTTTGTGGTTTCATCTGTGTCAGTATCTGTCCATCCCAGTACTTGGCACCTGGAGGACACTAAATAACTGCTTTTTGATTTATTTTAAAAGCTGTTCATCTCATGTGGTACTCTAAGCTGAAAATTCAGGAAGAAAGACCAGCAAATCATATCCCTCTGGCCAAGAAGGAAAAAATAAAGACAGATGCTGACCCAGTACAGTCTTAATGTAAATGTCACTTCATTAAGGGTTTCTTTCCCTGATATCAAAACAGGCACAGGAAACCTGCTCTAAGGTATTGCCTGAGCCGTGGCTGTCTCTTGGTGTCTGCCAAGCCATTTATACATGGCTTACTAATGTTGACATAATGCTCAAGTGTAAAAGAATTTTGAAACCAAATTCAGGAAAGGTGGTTGGCCTGGGTGGGCATTTACTCAAAGTCCCCGGAAGTCCTGAGTGCTGGCAGTGATATTCTCTCTACAGGGCAGTTACGGAGCCTGCTGTGCGGCCCTTGGTGTGCAATCTGGCTCTTCCCCATGGGTAGAAGACTTTGATCCTCAACTTAAAGCATTCCTATCATGAGTTAGATTTCCACAGAGCTCTCGCACATTTCTCTTCTGAGATGAAACCTGATACGGGTGTAGCATGTGTAAGCGTTCACAGAACCTTACTTCTTTCCCTCTTCCCCTTTGGCTCCAGCGGATGCCTCTGTGACCACTGCTTGCCTTTTTACCCCAGTGGATCATCTTGTCCTCCTCTTCCTGTCACCCTCTTATCAGAAGTCTGCCAGTCTCCAGGGGGTCTTCCTAGGGTAGGCTTCTCTTTCTCCCATTTCAATAGCAGAATCTGTCCCCTTGTGAAGTGTCATCTTACATGAGGGGGCTGCCACCTCTCTGGCTGCAATGCCTCTGATGCCCCGGGTCATGCACAGTCTTGTCTGTACTAATTGTGAATTATGCTGTCCTCCCCACCATGGTGGAAGAATCCACTGCCGTTGCACTGAGTGGCAGTCCCCAGGTAAAAGTAGAAAGCACAGACAAGCCTGGCCGAGTGAGTGAAGGTGTGGCATAGCTGTTCACCTGCCGAGGTCAAGATTCTGGAGACTGTGAGTGGGGTTGTCACCCTGGCGTTCTCTGCAAAATTTGTTTAGACTTTAAAGAGAGGCAGGATGACATAGGGCATGAGGAGACAGGCTCTGAAGCTGGACAACTCTTAGCTGTGCTATTTAGGTTCAAATATTAGCTGTGTTACATTCTAGTGACCTTGGGGAAAATTTTAACTTCTCTGTGCCTCAGTGCTCATCTGTAAAATGGAACAATAATAGCATTTCCCCTTAGGACAGCTCCCAGCACATAATAGAGTGCTGGATGTCATTTCTGTAATTGAGAGACATGCAGTGGCTCAGGGTAGGGTCTCTGAATCCAGAATGCTGGTTTATATCCCAGCTCCATCATTCCAGTAGCCCTGTGACCTGAGCAAATCACTTAGCATCGGTGCCTCTCTATTTTCTCATCTACAAAATGGGAATGATAATGTGACCTACCTAGTAGGCCAGTATGAGGACTGACCATATTCATCCTTATAAAGTACCTGATCAAGTGTCATTGCTACTTCCACAAAACAAATCTCAACACATCCTTTTTCAAAAATGCCTATTTTGTTTGTCAGAGAATTTGTGCCAGGTGTGCTCCTGCTGGGCTTAGTTAATCTGGGCCTTGCACTTCATGCCTCCTGGGGTCCAGGAACCTGCAGAAAGGGTCCCTTAGGTCCACTCTCTCTCATCGCTTCTTTCTTTCCCTTTCTTCCCCGATTTCCCGTCTGAACCAAAAGCACATGTTCTGCGTAACTGAGGGCAGGGAGGGAGGGGGTTCCGAACCCCTGGCTAACACCCCTCAGGGAACAAATGACAGCACGAAGCATGGCTTTTCCTCACCGGTGTAGACTGTGTTGTTCTGGGAGGTGGTGGAGTTGACCGTGATGAGGGAGCCATTGATGGTGATGACCTCGCCAAAGATGAAGCAGCTGTTGTTGCTGAAAGTTGCGGAGCTGGCAGGAGAAAAGTGTAGAGCGCAGCACAGACACAGCCCCAGCTGTAGCAGCACGGAGCGGGGGACTGCCATGGTCCTGCTGTGCTTGGGAAAGCCTGGGTCTGGCGCTGGCAATGCTGAGGACTGAGGTTCCCCTGTTTATATGCTGCGGGGCTGGAGCTCCTGCATGAGGTCAGACATGCAAATGTTTGTCCCACCCTCCCTGGAAGCACACTGCCTTATGGAATTTGGTTTGAGACATCGCCGGCAGTGATGAATCACCTGTTGCTAGTCACCTGTCACCAATGATTCTACTCTAGTTTTGCTCAAGAGGGAAATGTACCACTTGTGGTTTTATTTTGCATGTCACCCATCCTCAGTTCCTGC
The DNA here is from genome assembly GCA_004027875.1 of Aplodontia rufa. Lineage (NCBI taxonomy): Eukaryota > Metazoa > Chordata > Mammalia > Rodentia > Aplodontiidae > Aplodontia > Aplodontia rufa. The sequence goes on along the minus strand of PVKS010013255.1, from coordinate 16,887 downwards.
TATTTGAGGAAAGCTGTTAAGAAGTGTTAAACACCAGCAGAGTGAAATTCGCTTGAATAATTACCACATACTTGGTCTGTTTGGAAGCTCTGCTCTTTTTCCTGCAAGAAACCTGGGCATAGAAGCTGTCTTTTCTTGAAATATTATATATCCTTTTCCAATCCTCCTTAATCAAAATGTCTCCAATCCCCAGTCAATTTCATCAGTAGCACGGAACTCCAAAGACTGAATATGGATTTTTATTTATTTCTTTGGAAAGAAAAAGCTTAGGTCCACCTTGTTCCTGATTTTTTTTTTTTTTGTCCACAGCATCATAACACAAGGAAACTACTAAAACAAAAATCAGAATATAGTTTTCCCATATCTTCTCCCTGAATTTTATAATTTACTTGCTGAAGGAGAAAAGAAGAAAGAAATATGCTACTTTGTGAGTAGAAACAAAACAACAACAACAAAATGTAGGACTGAATCAAAGTAATGCTTCTAAGTGTTCCTTCAAGGGCAGAGTGGCAGAGAGAGGACTTCTGAAACACAGCTTCTCCATAAGGGCAATGAAAGCCCTGGCAAAAATGGCCAGGATCAACTTCTTTCGAACTCTGGAAGTTAACCAAAGGCTTGCAACCATCTAGAAACATTCATTTAGGAAAAGTGGTTGGATATCACTGAGGACAGGCAGCTCCTGGGCGGTTTAACTCGCCTGGTCCTCCTCCATCCCCTCCCTGGGAGCCTTGGAAGCCAGCAGCCTCTGACCATGGTAGCTATGAAGACCAGAGAAGCAGCAGCCAGGGAAAGGGATAGCTGGGGTTTGGACCTTTCCCAAAACCCTCAGCCGTAGAGAACTGCCACAATGGGCCACTGTTTGGAAGTCGCCTTGTAAAGTTTTGTCTTTACTTCACCTGACTCAGAACTTTCTCTGTGTGAACTGCCTTCTCGTTATGTGTTTTTTTTTTTTTCAGAGAGGGAGAGAGAGAGAATTTTCATTGAGTCTTTCACATGGCTTTTGTTGCTCTGACACCTAGCTGTGTACATGGGTGCTGGGGTTTGAACCCGTGTACTTGTGCTTGCCGGGCAAGTGCCGTAACCGTTGAGCCACTGCTCCAGCCCATTGCTATGTTTTTTTTTTGTAAAACAAAACAAAATATGATTATGTCAAAATGAATATTATGCATAACTATAATATACTAATAAAAACATGAAAAAATCAGTGGGGATTTTTAAACATTTGCCACTTCCTGAGGCAATGATTCCATTTGGGACTAACAAGAGACTGAGTAAATACCAAAGAGAACTCGGGATGAGATGTCCACAGAGGGCTCTGAAAAGTTCAAAACAATTCCTGAGGCTCTAGAAGGCCATATGCACGTGCAGGACTATGAGCCTGCCCAGGAAACACCCCAGAAAGCCCTAATGTCTCATATTGGCCTAATCTTGACCCTAACAAGCAGGAAGTGAAGGTCAAGGCCCAGTTGTAAACTGCCTCCCTGATGGCTGCCTACCTGGACGTGAGGCAAGCTCTGGAATGGACACAGAGAAGCTCTTGGCCAGCTGGGGGCCTTAGTGGTTTAAGGCATTTAAGGAAAGTTCTGTCTGTTCATTAGCTGACCACTAAGTGAACTGAGCCTGGACTTCATGGCCGCACATGAGAAAGAATACAAACTTCATAGAAGTAATTCAGCCAAGTCACAAAACAAGGAGCAACAGCAGCAGCAACTGCTATAATGATAATAAACAGTGATAAAAACACACCCAGGGTAGGGCAGAGGTTTCTGATGTGTAGCATTCCCATATTAATATTTTTAAAATCTTCAATTTTCAAACAATGATTATAAGAGAGACCACTTGCCTAGCATATATGAGGCCCTGGGTTTAATCCCCAAGACTGGAAAAAATCGTGTGTGTGTGTGTGTGTGTGTGTGTGTGTATGTACACATGTACATATATACATATGTATACAGACACATATATATGTACATGTATTTATAAAAGTACATATTACACATATTTGAATGTATATACATGTGTCTTATATATGTGTATATACGTATATGTATAGTATGAAAATAAGAAAAATATTGGGGGGCTGGAGCGGTGGCTCGGTGGTTACGGCGCTTGCCCGGCATGCGCAAGTACACGGGTTCAAACACCAGCAAGCCACGTACACAACTAAGTGTCAGAACAACGTAAGCCTTGTGAAAAACTCAATAAAAATTGATTCTCTCTGTCTCTCTCACTGTCCTTCTCTCTTTAAAAAAAAAAAAAAAAAAAAAAAGAAAAGAAAAATACATACAAAAACAAATTATGGCCTATACAGAAGGAAATAAAATCTGAATTGACAGAAGTTTTTTCTAATAGTTGTTGGACTTACTAGAAAAAGACATTAACTCAGCTGTAAAACTTTATTTAAAGAACTAGAATAAACTTGTTGTGGGGTTCAGTTATTGATGCATAGTGAGACCACCAGAGACCAGAGTAGAAAAGGAAAAAAAAAGTTTATTTTGGGGACAGAAAAGAAACAGAAAAGAGAAGAAACAGGCTGGTGCACCAGGGCTACTGCTCCAAAGTAAAGTTGGGAGGGCGGCAGCAGCGAGTAACGCAAGCAGGCTGTTTTTGAAGGTGAAAACCACAAAAATTTTGGCAGACTTACAAGAGGGGTCTTCTTCCAAGAAATGCAAACAGCAAGCTTCAATTGATCTAGTTCAGGCTGCAAATGTTAAAGCATGGAGACCCCCCCAGCCAATATAAAACAAATATATTTAAGATTGACCAAGCCAGGGGCTGGAGCAGTGGCTCAGCAGTTAGGGCACTTGCCTGGCATGCACAAGGATGCAGGTTCAAACCTCAGCACCATGTTCATTTTTTTTGTTTCTTCTCTGTCCCCAAAATAAACTTTTTTTTTTCTTTTCTACTCTGGTCTCTGTGGTCTCACTATGTGTGGATAACCAGACCCCACAACAAACTGTCTAAAGAATGAAACAAAAATATGAGAATGATGTCTCATCAAGTAAAGAACAGTAATAAAAATGACAAAAAAGACCCAAAAGGAAATTCTCCAGCCAAAAAGTCCAATAACTGGGCTGGAGCAGTGTTTCGGTGGTTGGAGCGCTTGCCTGGCATGAGCAAGGACCTGGGTTTGAACCCTAGCACCACATACACAACTGTCAGAGAAACAAAGGCCAAGTGAATAAATAAATAAAGCTGATTATCTCTTTCTCTCTCTCTCACTGTCCCTCTTTCTCTTAAAAATAAAACAAACTCAGGGGTTCTTCTGGGGGAAAAACCAACATGGGGAACCCAAGCTGGGCATGCGTGACATGGCATTAGCCCTAGATAACTAAGTATATATACATTTGTTCTTGAATGTTTGATAATGTTTCCCCTTCAATTGTAACTCTATATTATCTAATAAAAAATTATAAATAAAAAAGAAAATAGTATACTAAAAAAAAAAAATAAAACAAAACCCAAAAAGTCCAATAACTGAAAGAAAAAAAAATCAGGACTCAATAGCAAATTTGATCAGGTAGGGAGAACTTTAAGACAGCTCAGATGAATAAATTAACAAGAGAAATGCAAGATAAATCTGAGAACTACAAGGGACCCAGAATAGCTAAAATGATCTTAGAAAAACAAAGGAAAGCAAAAAAATAACAAATCAAAAAAGTTGGAATGCTCATACGTTCCTATTTTAACACTTACCACAAAAACCATAGCAATCGAAACAGTATGGTACTAGCATAAGGAGAGATGTACACAGATCAATAGAACCGAATTGAGAGTTCAGAAGTAAACCGCGTAGATATGACCGACTGATTTTTGACAAAGGGCTGAGACCACTCATGAGCGAAAGAACAGATGGTGTTGGGACAACTGGACATCCACATGTGAAAGAGTGAAGCTGAACCCCTGCCTAACACTGTGTCAAAAATTAATTCTAGGGTCTGGAGTGGTGGCTCAGGGGTTATGGAGCTTGCCTGGCATGCACCGGGACACGAGTTCAAACCCCAGCATCACATACAAAGTGTCGGAGCAACAAAAACCATGTGCAAAACTAAATAAAATTGATTCTCTTTCTCTCTCTCATTGTCCCTCTTTCTTTTTTCTTTTTAAATTAATTCCAGATAGACCAAGGAACTAAATGTAAAACTATAAAATTCTTTGAAAAAACACTATTGGCATAAATCTTTATGACCTTGGCTTATGCAGTGGTTTATTAGATATAATGCCTAAAGCAAAAGTAAGCAAAAAAAAAAACTAGGTAAATTGGACTTCATCAAAACTAAAAGGTTTTGTTCTTGAACGAGCACTATGAGCACAGTGAAAAGAGAGCTTAAATAATGGGAGATAATTTTTGCAAATCATGTATCTGATAAGTGCCTACTATCCAGAATATATAAAGAAAATTTGTAACTCAACAGCAAAGACAGTCTAATTAAGTGGTAAAGCATTGCTAGTGGGAATGTAAAATGATGGAACTATTTGGGAAAACAATTTGAAATCTCTTCAGAAAGGTAAACATGGTATTACTAGTATATGGGCAAGGGACTCTACTCCTAGCTATATTCTTGCTGCCCAAAATAAAAACATGCCCACTCAAAAACTTCTACATGGATGCTTATGGAAGTGATATTCATAATAGCCAAAAAGTGGAAACAATCCAAATGTCCATCAACTTGTGAATGGATAAACAAAATGTGGTATGCCCATATAAAGGACCGTTATATGGCTATGAAAAAGGAATGAAGTACTGATACTTGCGACAATATGGATAAACCTTGAAAAGTTCATGCAAAGTGAAAGAAACTAGACACAAAGGCCACATATTTTGTGGTTTTATAAAAAATATTCGGATTAGGCAGATCCGAGTAGAGACAGAAAATAATTGTCAGGGACTACGGGAAGGGCTGAAAGGGAAAAGACTGATAATTTGTTTGGAGTTTCTTTTTGGGGTGATGGACATGTTCTGGAAATGGATAGTGCTCATGGTAGTACAACCTTGTGAATATGCTAAAAACCACTGGGTTGAATTTTATGGTATAAGAATTTCCTCTTAATAAAAATTTTAGTTGTGCAGGCAAATTGGGGTAGTAGAAGAACTGATGGGGCTTTAGTATTAGCTCAGCTCAGAGTCCTGACTTTGGGAGAATTGTTATTTGAGCTTCAGTCTCTACCATTCACCCCTCTATCTGGTGTGCTGGGAATGAAACCTGAGGCCTTAAGGACACTGAGCATGCACTGTGCCACTGAGGCACACCACCAAAGTCCCCCAGTTTCGAAAAGTGGGGCAAAAATACCAGTCTTAAGTATTTTTATGTGCATTAAATGAGCAAAATCTGTGAACTGTTTTGGGGAATAGAGTGGGCCCGACAGAAAATGCTTTAACACACATTGAGTTTTTTCCTTCCTTCCTTCCTTCCTTCCTTCCTTCCTTCCTTCCTTCCTTCCTTCCTTCCTTCCTTCCTTCCTTCCTTCCCTTGCAATAGATTGAGGCAGTGGATCAGGAGAAAATGAAATGTAGGAGTCGTGCTGTTGATATGGGGACAATAGTGTAAACCTCCTGATGAACTGCGGACAGAGGACTGGAAGCGTGGGAAATAGCAGGGAGGCAAAACTGATTTAAGCAGAATTGTTACATTCACTTACTGCAATGTGGTGCTCAGTCTAAAGACCTTCACGAAGAGGCTGAAATCGCCTCTAGGAAGGAAGCAGTCTCTACTGGCTTCGGGAGCAGCTGTTGACAAAACAAAGTTGTTCTTTGATTCAAGCCAGAAAGAGCTTGATTTTTCTGAGAACAGCGACCAAGAGAAAACTAGGTTTTTTTTTTTTTTTTTTTAATAGACATTTTGGCTGCTTCCCTCTACTCCTCCACCTCCCTTCCCTGAAATTTTTGACTCTAGTTCTTAGAAATTCACAGTTTACGAAAGCCTCATAGGTAACTGTATAGCAGTGCCTTTAGAACATGAATGTGAATCCAAGTCATGGGGAGCAAACTGCTAGCACATGCCCTGAATCAGAGGGTCTGACCGTCCTCGATTCTAACAGGCTCCCTGATGATACCTTGGTGCTGCCCATCCATGGACCCTGCCTTGAACATCAGGGGTTTTGCAGCTCATCAGCGTAAACTAGGTTAGAACCGGTTGTGAGACTAATCATTAGTTGGAAATGCCAGGTTCTATGACCACCGTGCACCCAAGCTTGCAAGTCTGCCTGGAGCTTCTTTCTGGGGCGCTTCAGGCTGTGGGTGAGCATTTCAGCTATGGTTGACCTCTCTGGGAAGGACAACTGTCAGAGACTAGAGAGCAGCTGGTCTTGCAGGGTGAGAGCCTAAAGGGAGATTCCCTTACACTCACACTGGTGGAGACAGGGGTCATCCATCTGAAGCGCTCTGGGGTTTAGATCTGTCACCTGAGTATGACAGAGGTGTGAGGAGCCGAGGAGCCACAAACACCAGGAATGAGCCAGGGTTCAGAGCCCGAGGGCCTCAGTTTGAATCCTACTCCTTGAGACTTAACCTGGGACTGTACTTAACCTGCCAGAGCCTCAGCTGACTTCTTCATATTATAGGGATGATACCCACCTTGCAGATGGCGCCGAGGTTTGAAGGCAATAATGTAGCATGCCTGCAGCGGAGTCAGGGCCACGTAGGTCGTGTTTACCACTGATGGTGCTGCTGTCCAGGGGGCTTGGGTTCAGTGACTCCAGTTCATCAAAGAATTGAAGAATTGGACGCAGAGATAGAAGCAAGCTGCAGGTTTATTGCAAAAGGGACAGTAGCAGACTTATCTGATGGGAAAGGGCCCTGGAGTCAGAAGTCCTATGGGGGAAGTTTTGGCTTGTTCGTTTTGTTTCCTCCTTTCCTTATCTCCTCCCCCATCCACCTCTCCTCACTATTGTTTACTGGTGTCCCCTGCATCCAAACATCTACTTTAGTTCTTCTATTGGATCTCCCACTTAGGAGCACAGGTATGCAAGTGTCTATCTGATTGGGTCCCCTGCTTGTGTCCACAAGCACTTTGGTGAACCAGAGAGTGGACCTCATTGGAAGATCCTCCTGGTGCTCCTTTGGTCTGGACTTGTCCCTGACTTCTTCACTCGCCATCTTGTCCTGGCTGCCTACCCCCTGCTACAGCTCCCTCAGTGGCAGGCCGCAGTGCGAGCTCTGGGAGAAGGGCCACAGGAGAGGAAGGGGCCTCTTTGCTTGCCCATGATGGATGGATGCTCAAGTTCACAGGTGACGGTTTATGAATGAATTTGTGCCTTTGGCTCATTGGCTCAAACCGTGGGTTTTATGCTCTCAAGGATCCCACAGTGAGGTCCCCTGGGCTTCGGGGTAACTCAGTGGTCAGCCTTTTGCAGCTGCAGAGCAGCCTTCTCATTCCCTGATGCCTTACAGAATCTCCAAGCGAGAACACACTATCCTATATGACATTAAGACTTTTCAAGCCCAACGGGCCTTGCTTGAGAAAGAATTTTAATGTAACTCTCACATTTACATCTGAGAAAACTGAGCTCAGAAAGATGAAAGGACTTGCTCAAAGCAGTAGAACCCTTAGCTGCAGAGCCGGGGCTGGATCCTGCCTTGCCCTGGGCTGGGGTTTCCTCTGCCACACGTTCTTCTCTCCAGTTCATTCGTGCTTGCGATTCGAATGTAGTCAACATACCGTGCACTGTAATTCCAGCTTGCCCTCTGCACGGGTTGCAGCGCACCTGGGCCCCTTTCCTATCTATTTGCATTTTACAGAGCTCGCAGTAAAGTTCACTCACGCAATAGTTCATCCTCGCACCTTTGCTCAAGCCTCTTTTTCTGGTCACATGGGTTGCTTCATTTAATTCTGAATTATGTCAAGAGCAGAGCAGGATCTGCAGGATGCTTCACTCACGTTGTCTCCTCTGCACGAACAGTCGGGGGACTAGGGCTAGGGGTGGTGTGAGCTCCGCGGGGGCACCTTAGAGTCAGTTGCTGCCAATCTCCAGGCTGGCAACAGTCTTGAAACTCTGCTAACCTGTCTTCATGGAATGACAGAAATGGGGTCAAAATGGTGAAAATTTAAAAAAGAAAACAAAATTTATTCAGTGTAAAGTCCTGCTTTTATTTTGACATTAGTTTAATTTATTTTTTTGACATTTTGTTAGAACATCTTTTCTATTTTATTTTATTTTTTAAAGATGGAGGGACAGTGAGAGAGAGGAAAGAGACAGAGAGAAACAATTTTTATTTAGTTTTTCATGTGGCTTTTGTTGCTCTGGCACTTCATTGTGTACATGGTGCTGGGGTTTGAACTCGCATGCTCAAGCATGCCAGGCAAGTGCCATAACAGCTGTGCCACTGCTCCAGCCTCTAGAATGTCTTTTAAAAATGAAATTGCAGTCCTTGTGGATTGTAGGTTACAGACTTCCCCTGCCCTTTTTTTTTTAACTATTTGTTTTATTAATGTCTTTATTTGGCAAAATGAAAAATTGGCATCCTATTGTGTCTCTGAGATCCAAAGTCTAGAAACCAAAGTTCTAAAAGATTTACCTCTTATCCTGTTCCGGAAATGCTCCTGTCACTGTGGCAAAAAGCAGCGCTGACTGGCATTTAAGTAGCAGCTGGAAAGTTGTGTCTCAGGAAAGGTGTTCAGGATCCTCTCCCCATTGTTGGAATCAGTGCCGTCCCAAAGTTGGAAACTGATTTAATTCAAGGGAAGTGCTGAGGGCACTTGGTGGCCCGCTGAGAGTGGGTTGGTGAGGAAGTGAAATGAGACAGAAGAGAAGTCACGGCTCAGTGCTTCCCATTCTCCAAAAACAGAGGAACGAGGAAAGGCACTCGCAGCAGAGGAGGGGGAGGGCTGGGACACTTTGGCCACCGAGGACCTCTGCCTGAGAGGAACCCATTGCAGGGCCCTGAAGAGGCGCAAGCCAGCCAGGGGCAGTGACTGGAGGCGGTGGCTCTTCCTGGTTCCTGTTTAGCCACGCTTAGAAATTTTTGGAAGGCGTAGTATCTTGTCAAGAAAGTCAACTGCATTGTCCCTACTGTTTAACCAGAGAGCTCAGTAGTGAAAGAATATGACAGTTTAATCAGTGGGGCATAAATGGACCCGCCAGATGAGCATGGTGGTCTGACAAGGGTGTGGTGGGAACAATTCTCAAGGGGCAAAGCTGAAAAGATATAGCACCTGTGGGGTTGCCCTGTGCTCAGTTTGTGAAAAGTGTGTTGATTTTCTAGCATCCTACAGAAAATCTTACAGAAATACAAGATTTAACAAGTAGGAAATTAAGGATGTAGGGAAAAGAAAGCTAGAAAGAACAAAATACCAGGAGGAAGATGGAGTTTGTCATCTCTGAAGTGTTTCTTCTTCTTCTTCTTCTTCTTCTTCTTCTTCTTCTTCTTCTTCTTCTTCTTCTTCTTCTTCTTCTTCTTCAGAAAGAGAGAGAGAATCAGTTTTATTTAGTTTCTCATGTGGCTTTCCTTGCAGTGACACTTCATTGTGTACATGGTGCTGGGGTTCGAACTCACATCGCCGTTCATGCCAGGCAAGTGCCACCACTCCAGCCCAATTAGAAGCGTTTCTTGAGCGTCTCTATGGGGGTGGTGCCGCTGTGGCCCTGGAAGAAGAGACTCTGCTTCCATGAAACTTACGAGGTACGGGTGTCATGTATAGTTCCAAAGGGGAGGCCCAGTTACTCATACGATTACTGAAAACCAGCCCTGAGTCTCGCCCCATCCCTTCTGTTTTCATTATCATTTGATTAATTGAGTCATAGGTAGATCCTTTAATTCATTTAATTGTCCTAAATGCTAATAACTTCTGCCATTAATGGTGAACTGTGATTTTTTTCTTTTGTACTGATTTGATTCTATGGGATAGCATTTGGAGCTATGAGTTGGAATTTGAATCCAGGCCTTATTTCCTCTGAAGTTCCACCAGCTCATGACATCCCATTACAAAGTTCTACAGGCACAGAGTGATTTGGCATAACAGGAATTTTTTTTTTTTTTTGAGATGGAGGCGGTGGTGGGGAGAAAGAGTTTATTTTTTTAAAAAATATTTTCATGGTGATTTTCCCTCCACTTAGTAATGTGGTGCTGGGATTTGAGCCTGGGTCCCTCGCGCATGCCAGGCTGGCACTCTACTGCTGAGCCAACTTTCCAACTCCACAGGAAGACTTTTGATTTTCTGCAGTTGGTGCTCTGGGAGTTTCATAAGTAAGTCTCAGGAACTCTCATTTATTAGCTATGAGTAATAACAGCTGTTTTATGGTAGGCAGAAATAAGCTTTCTTGCTATTGTACTCTGAGGGAATACATATTATCATTTCATTTGCTTACTTGGGATCAATATTGTTCAGTTGGGGTGATTTTGCCACAGAAGGGCATCTGACAATGTCTGGAGGGATTTTTGGCTGCCATAGTCAGAGGTGAGGGTGGTACTGGCATCTAGGAGGTAGGGACTAGGGGCACTGCAATGCACAGGACAGTCCTCATGACAAAGAATTATCTGGCCCTAACTGTCAACAATGCTAAGATTGTGAAACCCTACTCTAGAGAAGAGGAATTGCCTGGCATGTGAAATATTAATTACTTTAATAACAACCAATAAATAGCATTTATGAAATCCTCATGGTGTTTTGAATTCTTTACTACTCTGTCAGTTAGCATTTATGTTCTTTTTTTTTAAAGAGAGAAAGTGAGACAGAATCAATTTTTATTGAGTTTTTCACATGGCCCTCGTTGCTCTGACACTTGGTTGTGTACACGGGTGCTGGGGTTTGAACCTGTGTACTTGTGCATGCAGGGCAAGAACCGTAACTGCCAAGCCACCGCTCCAGTCCAGCATTTATGTTCTTGATATCACTACCAAAGCGCAATGAAATAAGATTTCTAACCTCAGGAAGCCTCGTTGAGTTCAGAATATGTGAGCAATATCAAAAGGGAAACAATTATAGTCCATGCAAGAAGGAAGATGGATGTGGGTGTAAGAAAGACGGCTCCTCTGAGGGATGCATGAGAGCGGGATTTCTGAAGTCAAGAAGAAAACGTTTGTATCCCTGTCTCTCCATAGGCTCCCCACATGACCTCCAACCAGTTTATATCCAGCTACTCCATTTCTTCATCCATAAAACAGGGATAATGGTAGCACCACTCACCAGTTGTCAGGAGCGTCTAATGAGCTAATGTGGGTAAAGCACAATGGCCGGCATAGAGAAAGCTCTCCATGAGAGTTTGTTTTCCTTCTTATTATTAGAGAGGTTCCACTGAGGTGGTGCCTGGGAACTGCCCACACCTCCTCCACAGGGGAACTCCAAGTTTCCCAGGCTTCTGTCCCTTCTTGAGCAATGGAAGGTGAGTCAGGGCTGTGTGTGCTTCCCTTGGCTCCGGGCTGTGGTCTCCAGCTGGTTGTGGGCCCTCCACGGCAGCTGAGTTGGGGTGGAGCTGGCTAAGGGGAAGTGGAGAAGGAGGACAATAAATTCCATTTTCTTGTGAAACTTTGTGAATGAAAGGGCCTTATCTCAGTCTGCAGAGCAGGAACCAGGTGAGGAGCAGGTGTCTGAATGTGTCCAGTGGCGAACGGGCAGCATGAGCAGAGCTGAGGCTGCTCATGGGCTCTAGCAGTCCTCTGCTCCAGCCCCTTCCCCAGGCAGGAAAGGGGGGTGATGGCTGACTTGAGCCCCAGAGGACAGATGAAGACAAAAGGCAGGGTACTCCTGGCCTGGGTCCTTGCCAGATCCCCTGCTAATGAGGTCATTCGTCTCTGCCCCTTTGTTTGGCATGGGTTTACAGAGCAGGGCATCCCATCTTTCTCCTTTGTTGTCCACACTCTTGCTGTCTTCTCCTGTATTTTGTAAACATGAGATGGTATTTTCAGTTTTCTTTAGCTGGAATTACTCCAAGTCCACGTTCTTTGTCTTCCTAGTCCAGAAGCAAGCAGCTTCCAATGTAGGTGCTTGGAAGAAAGGTGTGCAGGGAAGGGCCTGCTGCACACAGGTGTGGGGACCTTCAGCGATGTCTAACAGGAGTGTTCCCTTCGTCCTGTGCGTCCCCAGGCCCAGCCTTTCTTTTAGCTGTCTTGTGCCTCTGCCTGTGGAGGCCTTTTGTTTCAGGCTGTGGGGAAAGGTGGCTGGAGGGTGAGCAGGAGAGGGACGTCCTCCAGCAGAGGCCGAGGGAGGCTTTAGCTCTTGTTCACATAGGTCCATACTTATTTCTCTTCTAATATCCTCTGCATAGTTCATGGATATTTCCTGCCTTAATCTATATCAGGAATCCCTTGGAGGTTTATGTCCAAGAGAGGTGGTATCTACTTGCACAGTGCGAAATGCTGGACAGAGGATGGCTGTGAAGCAGAATTGTGGGCATCAGTGGGGCCCTTGGCTGGCTCAGGCTGAGCATCTAGATTTAGCTGGCGTGTCATCTTGGCCTGCCTCTGAGGGACAGTTGAGCACATCAGGGCTTAGAAGCAACAATGCCAAGCCCTCGAGTCCATGCTCTTCCATCTGCCAGCTTCATTTCCATAGACTCCTCACACAGACCAAATCCCTGGGACGAGTCCTGATACCTCAGGCTCATTTCCATCTCTGTGCTTGGCTCAGATTTTCCAGGATGTACTTGCTCAGCCTTTAGAATTTGTTTCAAATCACTGTTCTCCCACCTATCAGCATTGTGACCTGCTGAGTCCATTTTATTCTTTTTCATTTGTAATGCCTGACCTCATAACCCTGTTGTGAAATAAATTCGACATTTTTTGAGGGCAATGTGTGGCAGGTACTGTGATAAACCTTAGGGAAAGGACACAAAGACCAGTATGTGGTCAGGCCTTCTAGCTTTTGGTTTGGCGTTGGGAGGCAAGTCCATGCTAAGCCAGAGGTAAGCAGAGGACGGTTTAGGGGTGCAAAAGAAGGGAAACGGTGTTTTGTGGTGTACTTGGTGGATGAGCTGTTCTGAAGGGTGGGGAGGGAGGGGGCGAGTGTTCCTGGAAGAGAGAAGTGGGGAGGTGTGAAACGGGCTGGTGAGTCCAGGGAGTGACTAACAGTGTGATGATCAAGACGACCAGGGACTGATGCTGATGAATGAACAGGGACCACATCTTGGGAGGCCTTATGGGCCAGGCCAAGAATTTTGAATCCTATTTATAGGAAATAGAGTTTTAAAGCAGGGGAGTGACATGGCTAGATCTGAGTTTAGAGAGATTGCTTTAGTGACTGTGGGTGGAGGGATGTGAGAGTGAAAATTTGGAATTGGACCTAGTTAGAAGGCTGTGGCAATAGTCCAGGTAAGTGATGATAAGTTATAAAATAGCACATATGGGACTGGAGGGGAGGGGACATACTTTTTAAAATTAAGGCAATCTAAAGAGCAGATCTCAGAGGTAGATTGTGGAAGAGAGGGTGGAGCGAGGGATGACTCCAGGTGCCTCACCTGCCTGAAGCCATGGCTGGTGTAGCCTTTGAACTAACATGGGGATCACGGGAGGAGCAGAGTTCAGGCCAGGGTGGAGATGATGAGCTCAGTGCTAGATGGGTCTAGTTTGAGGTGCCTGTGGCAAGTCCCAGTGGAAGTGTCTAGCATGTAATTATGAATGCAAATCTGATGTTCAATAAGGAAGTTCCAGCCAGGGATTGAGATGTTATCAGAATATAGGTGGCAATGAAAACTTCAACAGTGTGTGCTGTTTTCCAAGAACACTGTTTAAAATGAAAAAGCAGTTGCATAAGGACATATTGACAGGGAACCCCAGTGATTAAGTGGTGGGTGGAGGTGTCCAAGGTGGGGAACCGCAGTGATACAGAAAGTATCATTACAGTCCCTGGGGAATGGACAGTTTCAAGACACAGTAGGCAACAGGGTCCAGTGCACCAGTCACAAAAGTATAGAAAATTATCCACCAGATTTTGTAGTTTCTGAGTGAGGAGTGGTGAGCAGGATCCCAGAGATTGCAGTGGACTGACTTGGGAAGCAGTGGAAGGGGAGTGTGGAAAACAGGGACAGGTTGTAGAAGAGAAGGGAGGCAGATAACATGGAGTGGGGGCTGGAGCCATGATTCAGCGATTACAGCACTTGCTTGGCATGTGCGAGTACACGAGTTCGAACCCCAGCACCTGGTACACAACGAAATGTTGGAGCAATGAAAGTCACATGCAAAACTAAAGTTGATTCTCTCTCTCTCTCTCCCTCTCTCTCTCACTGTCCGTCTCTCTTTAAAAAAAAAGAAAGGATGACTTGGAGCAGGGTCGGGGACAGGTGAAGGGAGGTTCTTACTTGTTTACTTATAATGCTATAAAACTTGAGCATATGCCCAGGCTAAGAGGCAGGAAATCCTAGAGAAGGAGAGATTGAAAACTGACCAAGACAAGTCCCAAGTGAAAGAACTTAGAACTGCCCTGGGCTGGGAACAGGGACCCTCATCTTGAGAGACCGGAGCCTGGGAGTGTTGGCGACATAGTGGCTGCAACACCTAGCACAAGGCCTAGTCAATGAGAGTGATGCTATGCATTGTGGCTCCTTGGACATATTGGTGGCATGGGGAGGAGGCTGTTCAGGTATGGTCATTACCAGTAAGAGGGTCTGGTGGTCAACTGATGCACATGGCACCCAGAGGCCAGGGCAAGATCTTCCCACACGCTTCATGTTACCTCTGAGTCACACCTCTGGGAGTCTCCTTCCTGTACTGGTCTTCCCCTTTCCCCCCACAGTCCTCTTAGTCTTTCCTATCTGCTGGCCTCTCTCAGGGTCCCATTGGTAAGCTTGTGTGTGCCCAGGGAGTTCAGGCCCCAGCGTCTCCAGAGTGGACCTCAGTGCATGGTCTGGACCACCTCTGCTGATGTCCTTCACTGCTCTACTCTCCTAACAAGGATCCATCTCCTTTCTCTGTCATACTGAAAGCTTTGAGGAGTGGAGAAAGGGAAGAAAGGAGCAAGGAAGTGAAGCTCCCCCTACTCACACTGTCATTCAGCTCTAGAACTTATTTATACCATTTTTTTTTTTTTTTTAAAGAGTGAGGATGTTACTAAGTCACTCAGGCTGGCCTGGAAGTCATGATCCTCCTGTCTCAGCCTCCTGAGAGGGATTTAGATTTTATTTAGTTGGGATTTAGATCTTATTTAGTCAGGTTGAAATTCTGCCTTTGGTGGCCAGTGCTTCCCAGCGCACCCATCCTGCAGGAACCTGAATCACCCCTGAAATCACCGTCAGTAGCACAATCATCAGAGTTTGAATTAAGTGTATGTTTATTGTATGTTTATTTCACTGTGCAGGTCCTGGAAGCTTTGGGAAATACAGATAAAACATGGCGGTGAATAGCAAATGGAAAACTCAGGAAATGCCCACGCATTATGAGACAAAGTGGAAAGGACACCTTGCAGGCCTGGGTGTAGGCTGTTGAGCAGGGGAGAGGGATGGAGCTGGAAGAAGGGCAGGGCCAAGCACAGCCAGTGAAAGGGGGAAACAGGACAGGGTCAGATTATGTATGAGTGGCTGGTTTTCCAAGCCAGACAATTCAGAGAAGGTGGCAGGTGATGATCATGAGACCTGGGGGTCCTGGAAGGCTGGGAAGGAGATGTGAACATCAGTGAGTGATGAGAAAGTAAAACAAATCAACAAATCCCAAACCCTTGAATTCCTACACAGCTGCATGAATGCACAGCTTTAGATGAAAATTCTATGGCTCTGGCCACTTAAGGGAGTGTGGCCAGTGATTTAACCAACCAGTTAAATTAGTGTTGTTAATGCCAACTGAAGGTGGATTCCTGTCACATTGTACCTGAGCACCTAGCCTATGTTGCTGGTGCTCTCCTGCACTCAGTGGACTAACATGAGGGTGGGTGGCAGGGAGTGGGTAGGGGACGTGGCCACCTGTGCTGAATTTATATCAGTGAATAATCAAGTAGGAATTACAAAATCATTCACTGACACGTTGTGACAGGGACATGAGTAAGATGCTCTTCCTGCCTGGGAGCTCTCAGGTGATCTTGGAACAGAGGCAGGTAGCAAACAACAATGGTTTAGGATTGTCCCAATCAGGTCAGAAAGGACATGGAAACTCTCTTCCATGAAAGAACAGATAAAGGAAGAATCTAGTTCAAAATACCTTCTCCTGTTGTTTGTTTTTCCCCTTCCCAGCTAGATTTTCAGTTCCTGGAGGATAAATATTGTTCTTTCTTCTGTGTCTCTTATAGTACTTAGTGTGCCTGCTATTGAGCACAGAGTAGGCACACACAATTTGCTTGGTCTTGTTCACTTTAATGCCTGTGGAGTTGATAGCACATCCTGCATATGTTAAGCACTTGGTTTTTGTTAAATAAATGAAATTAATGTTTTTTTTTCTCTCTTTGATCCCCTTCATTCATTTCCTATCTTCCAAAGATTAAACATAAATGCTCATTAAAATGAATCTTGAAGTGGTCAGAATTGAGAAAAAATGCTATTGGTTAACAATCAAGAAATTTCAGTTATGACATTGGGGAAGATGAATGAAAATTAGATTATTATTATTATTTGCAGGCAAATGGAACATTTACACATTATTAAAGGAAGAATAGCTGGTAGATGTTGGAATTTTTGTTCTTTGTGCTGAGGATTGAACCCAGTGGTGCTTAACCACTGAGCAACATCTCCAGCTCTTTTTATTTGTTTTTACATTTTAAGACAGGATCTCACCAAGTTGCTGGGTCCTTGCTAATTGCTGAGGCTGGCTTTGAACTTGTAATCCTCCTGCCTCAACCTCCTAAGCCACTGGGATTACAGTGATGCTTGGCTAGCTGTTGGATTTTATTGTAGGGCAACTTGAGCCTATTGGGTAATAGCCTTAAAAATGCACATGTCTGGGAGTTGGAGTGGTGGCTCAGTGGTTTTGGCACTTGCCTGGCATAGGCAAGGACACAGGTTTGAACTCCAGCACCACTTGCACAATGAAGTGTT
>PVKS010013254.1:0-51374 GCA_004027875.1 Aplodontia rufa | reverse complement strand
AGCAATTCTCAAATTCATTTGGAACAACAAAAAACCAAGAATTGCCAAAGCACTACTAAGCAAAAAAGATGAAGCAGGCGGTTTTGCCATTCCAGATCTAAAACTATACTATAGGGCCATAGTAACAAAGACAGCATGGTACTGGTATCAAGACAGGGAAGAAGACCAATGGAATAGATTAGAAGACCCCGAAACAAATTCTCAAATCTTTAAACATCTGATTTTTGACAAAGAGGGACAAAATATTACATGGAGAAGTGACAGCCTCTTCAACAAATGGTGCTGGACAAACTGGTCATTCACCTGCAGAAAGTTGAAATTAGACCCATATCTTTCTCCTTGCTCGAGAATCAAATCAAAATGGATCAAAGAGCTTGGTATCAAACCAGCTATGTTGCAACTGATAGAAGAAAAAAATGGTCCAACACTTCAACATTTAGGAGTAGGCAAAGACTTTCTCAACAGGTCTCCGAAAGTGAAGGAAGTAAAGTCAAAAATCAGTGAATGGGATGTCATAAAGCTAAAAAGCTTTTGTACTGCCAAGGAAACAATCAAAAGAATCAAGAGGTTTCCTACAGAAATGGAGAGAATCATGGACTATGATTCCTCAGACAAGGGTCTCATATCCAGAATCTATAAAATACTCAAAAATGTCAGCTACAAAGACCTATGGTTTTTAATGCTCACATCTTTGGTTGGTTGAGTTTCCCAACAGGGTAATAATGGTCTCATAGAATTATTTCAAAAGTGCTCTTTTTTGGAAATTTTCTAAAAGTATTTGTGTAAGATTGTGACTATTTTCTTTAAATATTTGATTAAATTCTTCAATGGAGCTATTTTGCCTGAGTTTTTCCTTATTGGGGGTTGTTTAATTTCTAGTTTGGTTTGTTATTTATATTGAGATTCTCAGATTATCTATCCTCTTGCATCAGTTATGGTAACATTTCTTTGAAAGAGTTCGTGCAGTTATTTAATTAACACAAGAAAAAATACACAAATTTCTTGAAATTTCCCATTTCCAATCCTTTAATTTGTTAGAGATCATTAGTATCATGATGTCTCTTTTTTCCTTCTTGATTTACATAGTTTTTGTCTACAGTTTTTGGAGGATTTGAGGACTTCCAAAATCAGATCTGAAGTGTAGTTAAAGCAGTTAATACAAATCTTATTCAGGAACTCTTACCATAGGGGAAAGAATTCCTTTGGACAGATCCAGGTCCATTCTGAATATGGTATGGACAAGTGAGAATTTCTAGCCAGGGTGGAGGTCAGTGGGTGGAAAATTACTGAGAGAAAACATGGGGCCACAGGAATTAGAGTAAAACAAAAAGTATGCTTGCTGAAGGCAGACCAGGGTGATTAGATATCCCACAAGGGACAATGGAAGTGAGGGGATTAATCAGGTGTTGAGGTATTATATAAACAAGGGTGGGATATTCTGTCTAAACAATTTAACAGTCTCTGCCTTTTAGCAACCACAATCTTTTGATTAGAGTTTTAATCTTATCCACATTGAATATAAATTATTAAATGTATAAGGTTAGATTGACTTCTGCTATTTGGCAACTTATTTTTTCCTTATATGTCACATCTATTTGGTCCCTCCTATTTTTTTCTTTACTATCTTGTTTTGTGATTATTAAGTGATTTTCATTGTAACATATTTATCCCTCTATTGTTTCTTAGAAATTCATTTTTTGTTGTCTTTAATTCCTCTTATATTGTTATAACAGAATGCTCAACACTGGGTAATTTATAAAGAAAATATTTTTTTCTCAATTTTGAAGGCTGGGAAGTCTCCATGAACAGGGAATTGGCATCTGGCCAGAGCTTCTGTGCCACACCCAAACATGGCAGAAAGCAAGCATGCATGCACAAGAGACAGAAACCAGAGAGGGCTGAGATGAAGTGATTACAACCCACTCTCACGATAACTAACCCATTCCCAATGTAATGACATTAATCCTTCATGAGGCAGATTTGTCAGAACCTAATCATCTCTAAAGGGTCAATCTCCTTAATACTGTTATAATTGCAATTGAACTTCAGCATGAAGGTTTTCTTTTGAAGGGACATTCAAACTATCATTATCTGTCCATGGCCTGTCAAAACTTATGCCCTTTCATATGTTAAATTATTTGCTTTTAAACAGGTCCCGTATTAATCATCCATAAGTCTAACTTCACCTCAAAAGTCAGTGTCTCACCTCAATCAGGTATGAGTGAAAATCAATATCCACCTTATCAGGAGGCATATTCTACTCCAGGCATGATCCTGTGAAATCAAAACAGATGTCCACTGCCAAAATACCATGGCAAGACAGGTATAGAATAGACATTGTCATTCATAAACAGGGAAATGGGCAAGAAGAAAGGGGTAATTGAACCCAAGTAAATCTAAAACCCATCAGAAAAAAGTGATAAAGTCTTAAGGCTCCAGAATAATCTTCCTTGATTCTCTACCCGCTTCCTGTATACACTGGGGTAGTGGGTAAAGTCTTAGGGTGGTGCTGCACACTGGCAACCCGGCAACTCGGGGCTGGAACAGCAGTCCCACTCCTGTGGCTCCACTGGGCCTGAGTCTAGCGGGGACTTTCTGCAAAAGCTCCATTTCTTTCCCCACATTTCCACTTGATGCCCTCGTAGAGGCTCTCTGTGCTAGCTCTACTCCAATGATAAGTCTCATCCTGGGTCTCCAAATAGTCCAAAACCTCCTTCAAAAACTAGGTGGAGGACGTCAGACTCCCAAATCTTTTGAATCCTGCACATTTTAGAGTCAGCATGAAGTAATGACTGCCAGGGTTTCTGCTTGCAAGCTCTTGAGCAGTGTGTGACCTAAACCACCTTACTTAAGTCACCTGGGGCAACAGAGGGATTCTGTGCTAAAATGCAGGCAACAGAGTTCCAGGACTATCCTGGGCAATGAGTGTTGAAGGGTGTCCCAGGCCTATGATCTGAACCATTCTGCTCTCATGAATCTCTAGGATTACAATGGAAGAGCCAGCTTGAAAGACCTCTGAAATAACCGTAAGGACTCCGCCTATTGTCTTAATGAACAGTACCTGGCTGCCTGCTATCCAGGCTTGTATCTTTAGCAAAGGGTCATTTGACTGCACACTTTGTTTTCTCTCCCAGACATGCTTTCTCATTGTTTACATGGCTGGGCTGCAAATTCCAATCTTTTCTGCTCTGTTTCTTTTTTAATTATAAATGTATCTGTAATAATCTCATTCATTTCACAAAGCAATTATAAGTAAAAACATAGTAACCTAAATGCTTTGCTTCTTAGATATTTATTTTACCAAATATCCTAGCTTATTGCTCATATGTTCTCCATTCCATAATATCCAAGTAACTATTTAAATAGGATGGTCTTCACTACAGTTTCCCTTACCTTGTTTCTAATTTACACCTGAGACCTTACAATGGCCATTCCTATTCAAATTTCTACCATTATTCTGGTTATGACCTCTTAAATTAATCTCTAAGATGTTCCAAAATTTCTTCCTCTTCTTCCAATCCCTTAACAGAATCACCATTAATGTTTTTTCTTTTTAACAATCTAGGTTTTTTTCTTATCCCCAAGTTCATGCAACTCCTACCTACAACCCAATTTCAAAGCCACTTCAACATGTTTGGATATTTGTTTTAAGAGCAACACCACTTATTGGAATCAATTATCTGTTTTAATCAGTTTTGTGTTGCTGTAATAGATTACCTGAAACTGCATAATTTATAAAGAAATCTGTCAATATTGAGGGCCTTTTTGATTCTTTATAGCATGCAGAGGGTGTCATACAGAGAGTGGCATTGTGCCAACTCAGGTCTCCCTTCTTATAAAACCAGTAATCCCCTCTACAAGATGTATCCTCATGACCTCATCTAACCCTGGTTTCCTCCCAAAAGCCAACCTACAAATATAATCAACACATATTTGGAGATTAAGTTTTTGCCATCTTAACTTTTGGTGGACACATTGAAACCACAGCAGTTATTTTTGCGGTGGTCAGCATAAGTTTTACCGTATGAATCATCACAATTAATTTCAGAATAATGATGAGTTTATTATGGAAATTAAAAACATTTTTTCTATTATGATTTAATTTTTATGTATTATTCCTATGTATTTTATTTATGTATACTTAACAATGTGGTGTTATAATGACTGGTTTTTACAATGTTTTCCTTATTTAAGAGATAAATAATATATAAATATGATTTTTATATGCATGTGTATTTTTTTCCATTTCTAGTGTTTTGTTTTCTCCTGCAGATTTATCATGTGGTGTCATGTCCTTTAATAGATTTTGAGGCATATCTACTATCAATATATTTACTTAATATTTATTTCTGAGTATCTTTATTTTCCTTCATTTTCTGATGGGTGCTTTTATTCTGACTTGACAGTTTCTTTGTTTTGCTTTTGTTTTCAGCACTATGAAAATGGCACTTCACTGTCTCTTGGATTCCATTGTTCTGTAGAGACATCAGCCATTAATCATATTATTAATCATGTTGTTGTTTCCTTCAACATGATTACTCACTCTTCTGCTGGTGCTGTCAAGTTCTTTTGTCTTTGTCTGATACAAGTTTAACTATGATGAGTCTAGATTGTTAGATATGTATCTCTTTTTGACCCATGTGAAGTTTCTGAAGTTACTGGTTATTTTAACTTTTTAATCTAATTTGGAAAATGAAAGTCTTTATTTTTATCAAAAGCCTCCCTTTTCCCTTTTTCTGTAATTCCCATTACATACAGGTTGATAGAATTGATATTACCCCATAGAGGTTGATGATACAGTTGATGTCACTGTTTCACTTTGGTTTTAATACCTTTCAACTCTTAAATATCTGATTCTCTTTATTTCATTATTACAATTTTTGTTTGTTGATAAATTGACCACATGTATTATTCTAATTCTTTAAATAAGATTTCTTTTAAATTTTCAAATATTTATTAAAATCAACATATGCTCTCACTCAGGGACAGTTTTGTTGACAACTTTATTTCTTGAGTGTTCCTGTCCTTTGTCGCAGATCCTGGCAGCATGCACTGTGCAGAGAGGCTCCTTACCTTATGTGGCTGGCACCATACTAACCCCCTAGGGGGTGAACATGAGAGCAGGCCCATGCACAAAGAATACTGCCCCACAGGGGTTTTTACTGAGGTTTAGGTAGCTTTTTATGAGAACTAGCTTCAAATTTTTGTCTTGTTAGAAGTTTTCAGAGTTCTATTTGCCAATTTTGCTCAATTTCATAGTCTCCCCACCCCAGGGGGAATATATTTGTCAGCCTCCTCATTTTGACATAGTCACATATACTTGAAAAAAAAATATTGGTATAAACTTGCTGTAGTAACTTATATGCATCTTACTATGAGGGTGCTATAATCAAAACAGTATGATCCTGGAGCAGATATAATTTACAGGTCTATAAATAAAACTACATAAAAGGAGCTGATAAAATATGAAAAAAGTGACAAAGTATTATTTGAAATAAATGAGAAAAGAATAGTTTAATAAATGGTGGTAATATAATTTTCTGTTCATCTGGAAGAAAATGAAATAGGTTCACCAAAATAAATTGTTCCATAAAATAAAATTTTAAATCAAAGTTTTAAATCATATTAATTTATAAATCTATAGTCAGAAGAAAAAATTATAATGGAAACAAATGGGTCTTTTTGTTAAACAAAACTAGAAATTCAGAAGCTCTGAATAAGAACAAAATGCTTGGGGCTCAACAGCTATGGTGCTTGCCTGGCATGCACAAGTATGCAGGCTTGAACCCCAGCACCAGGTACACAATGTTGGAACAGTGAAAGTCACATGAAAAACTGAATAAAAAGTGATTCTGTCTGTCTGTCTCTCTCTCTCTCTCTCATTGTTCCTCTCTTGTAAAAAACAAACAAAAAAGAGCAAAATGGTTGGAAAAATCAGGTAAAGTGAGACATTAAACGATAATGAGGGGGGAAATTATAATAAATATAAAACCAAAAATTTATATTTAGTATTTATTATTACTATCCAGAATGAATCATAAAATCAATAAGAAAAAGTCATAAAGTCAGTGAGAAGAAAGCATCAAAGAAAAAAATATCTGGTAAAACAGACAACAGTGGGCATGGAGGCACTGGTGTTCGGATCTGTTTTCAAGAGAGAATCTCTAGCTAAAGATACCTTCTGAATTCATGTGTGCTGCTGCCACAGACCTACTCACTGTGCGGCAGTAACTGAAGAAGGCAATGCTACAGGCCAGGAGCAGCTTTGGTATCATCTCTTCCCACTGGAGTGGCAGAGATTTGCTCTGAGGAGTTCTTCCTACCACACTCTTTCCTCCTGTCTCTACTTTCACAGGCAGCCCTCACATAGGCATCCTGGTCTAAACGTTCCCTATGCACTTATTCCCATACCTCTTTATCTTTTGTGCAAATTACCCCAGTGCTGCTTTTCTCTTTCAGCTTTTTCTCATATAGTTTGTCATTGTTCCTAAAATAAAGTTCTAAGAACTTTGAACTTCAGAACTCAGAATAATAACAGAAAACGGTACTTCAAAGGTTCTTTAAGCACAGTGGGTTATTATCACAGCAGTGTCTTTTAATAAAAGAAACCTGGCAAAGTAGGTTGTAGATTGTGTCAACGTACACAGCCAATAAACTCAGGTGAATTAAAATTTGGGACGTCTTCTGCTGTTCTGATGGTAGAAGAACTGCAGACTTTTCCCCAAACACATAAAGGAAAAATAACTTACAAAATGCATAACAATACCGAATGAGAAAGGATCACAGTTGGTGCTGAACACAATATACAGTTGTGTGAATAAACCATGTGATTCCTCTTGCAGAATGTTTGCATGTTTAGTTCCTTCTGCCTGAACACTCTCAACTCTATTTATTATTACTCATCTTTCTACATCAGGGAAAATGTTACTCCTGGATAAGTTCAGGGACTACTTTCAAGTTTTGTCATATACTTTTTAGAAGATATCACAATTCGCAATTAAAACATTGATTTTATAAAAGCCTAACACCTTGATTTCCTACAAGATTGGAAATTCCATAAAAGGAGAGATCATGTCTCATTTGTACCTTTATCAACTAACACAGGACCCTACATGAGTATAGTTTCTATAAAAACTCATTAAATGATGGCATATATACATAAATAGAATTCAAATACCAGAACACTTTCCATTATGTCATTGTTTAAGGTTTCCCAAGTATTTTCTTTACAAAATCATATTTAAACTTCACAATTACTATATAAATAAAAGATATACTTTTTAAAACTTATTAGCATTTTAATTGTATGTATTACTGGGGTTCAGGTTAATTTTTCCATATTTGCATACAGTGTGCATTGATCATATGCCATACGCTGCTTCCCTGAGTCCTGCACCATTCCCAGTCCTTAATAATCCCTATTCTATTTTCTGGTCCACTTTTTAAAATTTCTACAAATGAGAGAGAATATACAGTGCTTGTCTCTGAGTCTGGCTAATTTCATTTAACAAAATGCTTTCCAATTCCATCATTTTTGTTACAAATGACAGATTTCATTCTGTTGTGTTGGACACTATTGTGTATACATTCCACTATTTCTTTATTAATTCATCTTTTGGTGGGCACTTAGATTGATTATCTTAGCTACTATGAACACAGCTACAATAAACATAGGCATGCAGGTACCTCTTCGGTACATTCATATAAATAAATATAAACATCATTCTAAGAATGGAAAAACTGGATCATATGGTACTATTTTTTGATTTTTGAATAGTATCCATACTGTTCTCCATAATGGCGGTACCAATTTACATTCCCACCCACTGTGTATAGGAATTCTGTTTTCTCCCTATCAACATCAGTATTTGTAATTTTTAAAATAATAACCATACTTAGATGAGATATTATCTCCTTATAATTTTAAATTTTCTTTTCCCTGATGGTTAATGATATTGAGTCTTTTCACTTTTATTTATTGGCCATTTAAATTCTTCGTTTTTTGAGATGAGTTTATTCATTTTTAGATTGAATTTAAATTTCAAAATTTAAGTTGAATTTAAAATTCAGTTGTTTTATTTATTTTTTTGAGTTCTTCACGTGTTCTGAATTTTAACCTTCCATCAGATGAATAACTGGTAAATATTTTCTCCCATTCTTCTGACAGCTACTCATGTGCTTGTTTTCCATTTGCTCGGAATATCATTTTCCATCCTTCGATTTTCAGTCTAAGTGAAGATTGAGTAGTAAAGTGAATTTCTCATAGGCAACATAATGTTTTATTGTTGTTGATTTAATTCATTCAGCAATACTATGTGTTTTCATTAGAGAATTTAGTTCATTTACATTCAAGGTTATTATTTAAAAGTAAGAACTTATTCCTGTTATTTTGTTAATTTTCTTCTGGTTGTTTTGAAATATTCTTTGTTGTTTTTTTTCCCTCTTTTCTTTTTCACCTTTATATTTTGGTTTTTAATTGTATTGATAATGTTTGATTCTTTTCTAATTCTCTTTTGCACATCACTCTTCTGGAAGTATTTATAGTTTTGCGTGCTATCATGATGGTAGTTATCTCTTTCACTTCTTGATGTAGGGCTCCATTAAGCTTTTGTGGTAAGATTGGTCTTGTGGTCATGAATTTCCTATTTCCTTGTTCTCATGTTATTTTCTTATCTCATGATATTATTATTTCTCCTCTCCTTAAGGACAGCCTTGCTAGGTATAGTAATCTTGGTTGATGTTATGCTATTTCAGGCCTTGGAATGGATTATTCCATTCCTTCCTTTCCTTCATGGTTTCTGCTGAGAAATCTGAATATATCTTGGTGCTGTTCTCTTTCTGATTTAAAGATTGTTGCGTTGTCTTTTAACAATTTGACTATAACTTTCCATGGTGAAGATCTTTTCTGGCAATGTCTTTTTAAGATTCTGTAAGTTTCTGTATGTGGACATCAATGTATTTCCCAAGACCAGGGAAGTTTTATGCTGTTATTTCATTGAATTGCTTTCTTATGCCCTAACCCCTTATCTCTTCACTTTCAGATATTCTGAATATGCAGATGCTTGTTTAATTGTGGTCCCAATGATCTTGAATATGCTCTTCATTTTTTGTTCTTTTTTTCCCCAAAATGTCCAAATGGGATATTTCAAAAGACCTGTTTTTCAGATATTCTTTCTTCTCCTTGATCTTATGTATCATTTAGACTTTCAAGTGAATGCTTTTATTTAAATTATTTAAATCGTCATTTCCAACATTTCTTTTTGGTTCTTTGCAAAATCTCTTTGTCTAATTTCTCATTCATATCCTGCAAAGTCTTCCTAATTTTATTTAACTGTTTTTGAGTAGTTTCTTTGATCTCGTTGAGCCTTTTTATAATATTTATTAATTCTCTGAGATAATTTATACATTTTGTTTTTTGGAATCTGCTGCTGGAGAGTTATGATTTTTGGTTGTGTCATATTACTTTTGTTTTTTCTTCCTATGTTGAGATTTGCACATCTGGTAAATTAGATATTTCTTCTACTTTTTTCTTTTTTAAGAGTGAGGGACAGTGAGAGAGAGAGAGAAAGAATCAATTTTTATTTAGTTTTTCATGTGGCTTTCATTGCTCTGGCACTTTGTTGTGTGCATGGTCCTGGGTTTTGAAGCCATGTCTTCATACATGCCAAGCAGGCACTATAACTGCTGAGCTACCACTCCAGCTCCATCTCTTCCACTTTTATGATGCCCTCCTTAATAAATGACTTCCCTTTAAAAATGTGTCTTAGGGTGTCACTGTGTTATATAATATTGGCTTCATTTCCAGTTTGGCACCATGTTATAGTCTCCCTATAGTTATTTGTCTGTGATTTGTACATTTGGACACAGTGCATACTATAACACAGTTGAAGGGGCCCACGCCTTGAAAGCCACCAAAGAGTAGAGATGCTCTTGCAATTTAGGCAGATATGTTGTCAACAGCAGTGAGTGTGGGGTGCTCATTGTGTGCCTGCTCCTACAGTAGCAATGATAACCCCTATCGGGTGATAACATTGATATCAGGTGCTGTTGATGTGAACTGTATTGCTAGAAAATGCCTCTGGCACAGGTAGCATCAATAGTGATGAAGGACCTGAAGCACTTGTCTTCCTGCTCAAGATGACTAATGGCTGTAGCACCCTGGAAGTTCAGCGGGAGATGATGTGATATACTTTACCAAAGTAAGGTCACTGTGCAGATTTCAGTTGCCTTCTGTGGAGCCAGGTGGAAGATGCTGGGATATTTTGTTTTTCTTCTTATGCTGCTTATCCTTAGTCTCTGTACCTTACCAGGTTCTGATCTCTCTCTTGCTGATCTCACTGTTTTTCCATAGTCACTTACCTCACAATGCAACTGTAGACATTATTTTGGTTCTTCTTTGTGGAAGAAAAGGCAAGTAAGTGCAGGGCATTTCTATCCTATCATCTTATAATAATATGATATTCTTATTCCCATTTTATAGATGAGCAAATTATGCCTCATAAAAATACACCTATTAAAAAGGGAGAAAGAAGTTTTGGCAATAATGATCATACTTAATTTTCTAGTCTGCTAGTCAAAGGGTGGTCCTTAGAACCAATGCATTGCTGTCATCTGAGCTATTGGAAATAGTAAATTCCAGACAAATGACCTTCCCAGACACATTAAATCAGTATCTGCTTTGTTAAAAAAATTCTTGGTGATTTATATGTATGGTTTATTTGCATATACCCTTTGACAAATATGTCTTAAGGCATGTTGATCCTTTTTTATTTTTTTCTTTTTTTAAAGAGAGAGGGACAGTGAAAGAGAAAAAGATAATCAATTTTATTTAGTTTTTCATGTGGCTTTCATTGTGCTAGGGTTTGTACTTGTGGCTTCGTGCATGCCAGGCAAGCACAGTAACTTCTGAGCCGCTGTTCCAGCCCCAGTATGTTGATCCTTTTGATGAGTGAGGTAAAGGATGTAGGTATGACTGCCAGGGGTGGAGAGAGAGCTAAACAGCTGTGTAAAAATAGAGAAAGAGGAGACTTAAATGGGTGAGACAATAATCAGGGAAAGTCAGCTCTATCAAGGAAGAACAGCTAAGAGACTGCAGCTTCAAAATGAGAATTGAAAATCGAGAAATGAGATCTAATTGCCTTTCTTAATTGAAAATTTCACTGTTATATCATATGAATTTTCTTCCTGTTTCCATTATCAAAGCACTAGTGAAATGTATATTGCTTCTGCTTCTGAGGAATACCTAGATGACAACAACAGAATAGATGTTCTGCATTTGATGTTGTTGTGTTGAGGACTTTTGGTAGAGCTCTACAAATTATTTTACTCACAAATTAGTGAGTTCCTTGATCAGAAGTTATAGGAAGCCAAAGAAATACCTTATGCATTGCTTGACATATTTTAGTATCAAGTAAAAGTTACAAATTATAATAATATTCATGAATTATAAATTTTAATGGAAATGCTCATTAATGTTTTATGGAATCTTCTCTGAAAGTATATGGATACATTAATTTAAATCTTGTGGACACTCTTTGAGTTTCTAACTGTTAGTTATTTACTGTTAGCTACTATGAAGTCAGACATGAACATGAAAATTTTAAAAAGAAAAAAACAAAAATATACTGAAATAAAGTTGTAAGAAACAGTTTGATCATGAATAAATAGGTATAATGTTCTCAATTATGTTGTATATACTGGATTTATAGGAAAGCAAACAATTATTAAATTACATTTAAAAAATCTGTGAGTATTACACTGTGAGAAAATAGGAATTTGCATATGATATAGACTCTTCCTTCAAATGTCTTATACCACATACATGCAATTGAGGATATTATTCTTTTAGAGAAATTGATACAGAGTGCTATTTACATAGCTCAATATAAATACCCTTTCTCTTAAACAAAATTGTAGATGGTTCATTTCCCAAACAAATTTTTAGTATATTAGTCAATTTAAAATATTAACAATTAAAGAAAGAAATATTAATGACTCATATAATTGGAAATTATAAAGTCAGAGATGCTTTTAAGCCTACCATGGAATAAAGCCCTCTGAATTATTTCTCTCTTTTCCTATCCTTTTTGTCAGCTTCATGAGTTATCCCTTATTCTTACGGGATGCTCTTTAGCAAGCTCTTTAGTATCTGGACGCATCAGAAGCAGAGACTTGTCCCAGCATCTAGACTAGTTCAAAAATTGATGCAAATGTTCCATGTGAGATATGTGCCCACCCCTGGATCAAGCACCGGAAACCTAAGGATTGGAGCATTGCCATTGGCTCTTCAAGGGCAGGAGGGTTGGAAGCTGTAATTAACAACTACTGCCAATGAGCCAGTGCAGATTTGAAGCAAACTCGTGATTTCTTACCAGAAGAAAGGAGAAAGATGAAAGACAGACAAGGGTAACAAGTCTGTTAGGGGACATAATCACATTTTTTCACACTTTTTATGGTACCTTCTTTTGCTCTTCAATGTCATGAAGGTTGCAAAGGCTTAATGCACCTTGAAATAGCAATTGCTGTAGATGAATGTGAACATTGTTTTTCTTGTAAAGCAAAATGTGTTTTATGAGCAGCGTGTTTGCACCAAGATTTTAAAAATTTAGTTCTAAGAAAACTCAAGTTCTGTTCTGCAGAAAATTTTAGTCTTAGTTGATGAATTTTATGGTTTTCTTTTTTGAAAGCAATGACAGAAAACCAGTGGAACTGAAAAGTAATCTTAAAAATAATGTCAAAATCATTACTAGTACCTGATTGTGCTCCTTATACTTCTCAATGAGAAGTTGCTAGGCTGTACTTTGCCGAATTTGAAGTCATCACATGACAGTTTAATCAACTCTTCCCTTTCTTTTGCCAAGAAGCCATCTGGCAATGTGTCTTTTTCACTGAAAATGTATCCCTGATCCAATTTTCATTTGTTACCCTGCTGGGAATGCATTCATTCCAATGTGGGACTAAATTTGAAGACTGTTCCTTTTTGCCTGTGCTAAGGATGGATTTACATTTTATTTTCAATAAGTAAATTTTCTTGAGGCTATAATATGATTGACAATTCTTTTTTTTTTTTTTTTCTACTTTTGTGTATTCTGCTGATGTTGCTTTCTGGTTTCTTTTGTTTTGTCATGAACATTCAAAAGCAGCCTTTTTAGTCCTAGTGTACCTGCATTCCTCTCAGTCATTACAGTGCATGCACCAGTCTGTTAAGTAGACTCAACCTCACAGCATCATTCATCCATAAAGAAATGAATACATTAAAATAAATTGTGTGTTTCAGCATAGGCTTTCAAGAGAAGAATCAGATTCTTGGGAAATATTTATTTCCAAATGATAGATATGGCATTTTTCCCCCAAATATGCTGCCTTGCTTCCATTGCACTATTAAAAAATATGACCAAACTACTGTTTATGCTCTTCAAATTAATCATCTTTTCATAAATATCATTGATTATGATAGGCATTTTTGATACTTTGTGTTAAATGATATGAAATAGAGTGAAAAAAATCAACAAAATTTATAACATTCTTGATCATTTGTTGAACAAATGATCAGAAAAATGAGCCAGAGATAGTATGAAAAAAAGTAAAGAAGAAAGTAAGATCTTTGGAATATTGTTTTTAAAGTTTATAGTTTCCCATATGAGAAAGGCCTAGCACTTAATAAATGCAAATTGGTCAGATTGCCTGGAATGTTTTTCTTCCTTTATTAGACAAACTCCTTTTTTTCATAGGCAAGTACTTGCTCTGTTGAAGAGCCTTTATTGACCCTGGATTCAAGTCCTGTTGATATCTCTATTGTAACACTTAGCAGATAGTCTTTGCTATTATATATTCAATTCCTGCATCATATTAAGATGTGAACTCCTATGTGTGAAGCTTTTGTCTTAGTGTTTTCTTGTGCCAATGTCTATCATTGCGGTTGGTGTGAAATTATGCAGTGAATAAATAAAAAGCTGAATGAATGAATAAAAAACATATCATTCTCATCAACAACAAAATCCATAGAAATTCAAAGGGGATACAAAAACAGTAAGAGCTAATCTAAAACATCTCAGAAAATATGTTCTATGAATATCCTGAGGCATCTGAGGCATTTGTTAATAAACAAGCCCAAGTGTCATAAATATAAGCCATCAGTTGTCTAATGGAAAATGTGCAGGAATTTGAGAAATGTCACTATACATGTGACATACCAAAGAGGATGAAAAGTAGGTAAAATGGGAAAAACAACAAAGTCAGGAGTTAAAAATGTTTTCAACAGTTTTTAGGCAATCAAAAATGCTATTTAATTAACAAGATAGCTGAAAGCAGATTGAATAAGAAGACAAATCATTGAAATTGGGCTGGAGATATAGCTCAGTGGTAAAGCACTTGGATAGTACATGCTGGGCCCTGAGTTCAATGCTTAGTGCTAAAAATATTTGAAGTTAACGCATATAGGTTCCTTATACAGAATATTAAACTGAACCTTCAGATGAAATAAAAATTAGATCATTCCATATGCTACAGGGAAAAAGTATGTTGACTGACAATAATGAGTAAGCAAAACCCTCTTACTGAAGGAAAGACCTAACTCTTTTATGTAAAAAAATCATGGAAGAATTATAGTTGACTTAATGCTAAGACCAATAGTTTATTTTGGGGAGCGGAGACCAGAGGAAGTCAGCTGTTTCTAAAATACTGTATTTGCTTTCTGAAGTCCCATTCTTAAACATCTGGAGCATATGCAGTACAGCTAGGCTAGGGGTAGAGGAGGTAGAAGTAATATTTTTGAAGAAGATAGAATTATACAATTAGGAGACTATATATCTATCATTGAAAGTTTAATGAAAAGAAACAATGTACAAGAAAACTGTCTACCAATCACTGGAAAATGCTTAATAGAAAAAGGATACATATCTTTGTGATGTAATTAAAGGACTCTTCTGCATTGGTGAGATTCTCAGTTGGTAACCTTTAGTAGTCTCTTTCACCATTAAGATATTATTATTTTGGGTAAAAATGTTAATGGATTTTTGAAAACCAGTCTATTGTTAATGAATACAGCAGAGATAATTGCCTATCACCTGGTCATGCTGGTTAAAAAACTTCAGATTCTTCATGTAACCTTAGTTCAACCACTTCCTAAAAACTACTAGTTTCACCATTTTTTCAAGTATGTCCTTTCTTTCCCACCCTGATCTTTTAGGGCTTTATTTCAGGTTCTTGCTTCTTCCTAGTGATTGCTTTGCCTTTAGTGTCTCCATTCTCCACATTGTGCTGTGATCATTTTTGTAAATAATGTAAAAGAGAAATCAGATCATACCTCTCTTCTACTTAAAAAAGTATTGAGGCTGGAGCAGTGGCTCAGCGGTTTCAGCGCTTGCCTGGCAAACATGAGGACCTGGTTTCAAACCCCAGCACCAGGTACAAAACTGAGTGTTGGAGCAGCTAAGGCCAAGTGAAAAACTAAATAAAGTTATTTCTCTCTTTCTCTGTCTCTCTCACTGTCCCTCTCTCTTTAAAAAAAAAAAAAAGTATTGCAAGAAACAAGGAGTTTTGTTTTTGTGTTAATATGACTGACTGCTATAACAAAATGAAATAAATTGGGTAAGTTAAGAACAGAAGAAATTTATTTCTGTGAGAAATACAGATAGAAAATTTTGTGAACTTTATTTCTCACATTTATGTAAATCAGAAAGACCAAGATTGAGACACTGGCAGATTTGGTGTTTGGTATTGGCTTTCTGGCTCATAGGTGGCATCTTCTGGGGCTGTGTCCTTCTATGCTGTAAGGAGTGAGAGATCTTTCTCGACTCTCTTTTTTGTAAGAGAGGCTTCCCTTTTTCTCATTCTTGAAGTTTTTATTCAGTCATGCACTACTTAATCTTAGTCATATAAATTGTTCTGGGCAGTAGAAGACAAGGATGTTTGACATAAATGTGTGTCACCTTCCAAAGGTCCATTCCCTAATACTGATACCTTGAGTTTTAAGATTTCAGCATAAGAATTTGGAGTGCAGGGGGTTATAAACATTTAAGATTCAGCAAGACCCACCCATGGATATGCTCAGTAAATAAAATAGTGGGGATGAATGCAATGCCATATCCTGAGCTCTTCCTGGATCAATTTATCATGGAAACAGAATGTATGAGCCTCGGAGCCAACATGGTGGCCCAAATGTCTGCCAGTATACATACACAACCGTAAATGGGGCTTAATCTGTGCCCTGGAGTGGAACTTCAGCAGTTTTCCAATTGCCTGTACAATGAAGTCTAAACTTAAGCAGTAGAAAACTAAGAATTTTATTGCTTTTATAATCCAGTGATACAGTGGGTTACTGTTTGGTAGGTATTTAATCTTTTATTCTTGAGGTTTATGTACAGTCACATACTGCATAGGCTTGGTCATGTGACTTGCTCTAGCCAGTGGAATATGAGCACATTTGAACAAAGATTTTTAAATGTGTTTGATTCACTTGGCTTGTTCTGTTGCACTTGTCCTGTTTTCCATGAAAAGAACATGTCCCAGGTGGCCACTGGTAAAATGGTACTAGGAGAAATATAGAACAGATCTTGTTCCAACCAGCAGTTTGGAAACAGGCACAGATGCTCCAAAACCTGAAGTGGTGCCACCAAGATCAGCCAAGGTTACATCAGCAGAACCTGTGTGTAAGAATTAATTTCTTACTTTTTAAGGCACAGATACCCTAAAATTTTTCTGTGTGTTTTGAAAACTAAAACATATGCTTAATACACTGTCTTATAATAATTATATTAGCTTACCACTACGTGTTATTCATTAGTTCATCTTGCCATATTGCAAAGTAGCATCTTTTCATTTTCCACATTCATGACATCGCTGAAGTAAATAGAATTAGGCATGGAGTATAAAATAGCAACAGAAGAAGGCAAGAGCCTAAGGACAGAGTACACATAAAAATTAATTATCAAGAGATTTATACGTAGATCAGTAGTGTAAGTTCTCTTTGGCAATCACAAAACCAAGTTATTTGCCATCACCAAACTTTCATAAGGTTTTTTTCATTTATTGACACAAAAGTAGTTGATAAAATCTAGAAAGGTATATAAAAACTACTATAAATTTTCCTAAAGGTTTACTAAAGATTAAACATGTTATTTCCTATCATACAGAAAGACTTACACAATTACTTAACATCTGTTATTTCTACTCTTTTCATCAGTTAGCAATTTATCTGATAATTATTATTCGTCACTATAAGGACATGAAGTAAGGGTGTTAGTGTTTATTAAACCACGTTGTATTTAGGAGGTTTTAATGCTTTGGAGAGAAAGAGTGAGTACAAGAAATTGGATGGTATCTGTAAAATTTTAAAGGAAGGTGTAGATATAATTCACAATAATTAAATTTTGCGAGTGTGCAGAAGTTAAAAAAAGGGCAAATCAAAGATAAACCTGAGGCTTTAAACT
Organism: Aplodontia rufa; assembly: GCA_004027875.1. Classification (NCBI taxonomy): domain Eukaryota; kingdom Metazoa; phylum Chordata; class Mammalia; order Rodentia; family Aplodontiidae; genus Aplodontia; species Aplodontia rufa. Next base: position 33,945 of record PVKS010013254.1, on the reverse strand, counting down.
TCAGTAATAGAGTTTTAGGTCTTTACCCAATATTAAGTAGTCATAAATAGCAGTTGATTTGTGTAAGAAATATTTAAAAATGTTTTCAGATATGTAAGTCAAGGGCATAAAATACTTTTTGTTGTTCATTTTTTATTATTTATCAATGTGATTACTCATTTTAAATAGAACCATTATTTCCAAATTGACATCTGTATAAATAGATGTTGTGATATGAATTAGTTTAGTCCCTTTCTCATATCCAAATTCTTAATTTGATATATTAGACATTAATAATAATTTGAAGAAGGAATAGGAAGAGGAGGAGAAAAAGGAAAGTAAAGGATGAAGAATAAGAATTGCCCCCTTTATAGTTGCCTATTTGCTAAGCATTACTTTACATATAAGTAGTATTGTGATTCACATGCTATCACTTTTCCTCCTGTGTTTCTTAATCTTTCTATATTTTCCTCAGGGGTAATTGAAGGCCAAAAGAGATTAGCAGTTAGTCTATCTAACATTAGAAAATATTAGCTCTGATACTTGAACCCTACATTTCCTCAAACATGACTCCCTTTTCCCTGTTTTAAATTAATCATAAGTGTAATGAAGGATAGATATTCTTTCTGGCTCAAGATATAACTAAATGTCCATTTATTTCTCAAGAAATTATGTTTATCAATTCGACTATCTGTTAGAAGAATGGAAATACCTTAAGGAAAAAGTAAATGTTTTCAGTGGAATTTTAACCCAAAATAAATTTGATTTCAAAACCTTACACACAAATTGTTTCAGGCCACCATATATTTTAACCCATGAGTTATAAGAAGTCATATTCCCACATAAAAAAATCATTTCTATGTTCAGCAATTTTTATGCAGAAATGTAATATAGGAAAGAAATGTGGAGGTCAGTCCTACCACAGATTACTATCTTAGGTCTATTCGTGTTATACACTGGTAAATATTTTTCTTTAGTTTGCAGATATAATATGAATTCTGTAATCGCAGAGAATTATAAAAGCTGCTAAAGATTTGAATAAAGGTTGGAAATCTAATATTCCTTAATTGGGAACTTATAATATACAAGCTTTTCTCTTCTGGTCTGAGGCTCCAGAACTTTTTTCTTTTCTGGATTGTGTTCTCTTGACTCTGTAAGCACTGCTGTAATTAGCCATATTTACTTGTAGAAATCTGTGATATAATAAAGAATTTTCTGAGAATTGTGTAAAATTATTTACAAATGAGATTAAGTTTCCAATATTAGATAATTCACTATTGTTAGAGCCAGGAAATACCTTGTCCTGATGATCTCACCTCTAATATAACATGATTTCTTCTACCCTGATGATATTTATGCCATGGGAGAAGAGTGGATATAATGGTCAGCTTCTGAGACAGTGATCAACATTCAACATTTCTTCTATTTTCCCTCCCAGAGGTTTGTGACTGAGAAGAGTGGTTTCCATTTTATTTCTTTCTTCCAGCTACTAGAACTGTAAAGAAGAGAATGGGATTGTCCAAAAGTAAATTTAATGTACCCAGGAAGGAGTGAACTTTTGACATCCATGAATCCTAGAGATTGTGTAGATCTCACTCCTCATAAGAATTATTCCCTTATAAGTAGAAGAAAAACCTCTAGATATGCAGACATATCAAATGATCCCACAGGACACAATGTGGAAATGTGCTCATTTTCAGACAGATTTGGTCATCTAGAAGGATATGAAGACCTTCTTCCAAATGTATTTGATAGTGTGTGGAAATATATTTTAAATTCAAGTTGCAGGTTCAGGAGATGATATATCAGAACAAATCACTTAGGGATGATGATGCAGTCAGGACTCCTTTACTCACTAGATACTTCTTGAAAATTATTGATTAGAAAGGGAGCAGTGAACCAGGCACAGTGGCTCAGTCTTGGAATCCATGAGTTGGGAGGCTGAAGCAGGAGGATCACAGATTCAATGTCAGCCTCTACAATTTAGCAAGACCCTGTCTCAAAATAAAATAAAAAGGGCTATAAAATTAAAAGGGCTTGGGGGGGGGAAACTAAGTGGATAGCACCCTGGATTCAATCCCCAAATCCCCAACCAGTGCTGCAAAAAGAAAAGAATAGAAAAGAAAGAAAAAAGATTGGTGTTTGGGTTGTATAACAAACAAACAAACAAAAATCTGTAGTTTCAAATACTGTTGATAATATCAAGGAGAGCTTGTTTTAGCTGACAACTCTCAATTGATTTTACCCTCTACAAAAGGATCTCAGCTATAAAATAGGCATCAGATTGACACAAACCAAATTCAGATTTGCTTTTTCCAGCTCTTATGATAATTCACAGCCCATTAAATCCTCTTTGGTTTAGGATTTGGTTTCCTGTATAGATCTACTCACAGGGAGACAATGAGAGAGTGATACAATGGATTGTGTCATTTAAAATGTGTGAATTAGCATTCTGGTTTTTATTTAAAAAAACTGATTATCTTGGTTAATGGAGCTGGTTTTTAAGAGATTGCTGCACTCAGCATTCTGAAACAGATGAAGATTATTTAAAATTGATTATTATATTGTATATGGTAAGAAATTACTCAGGTAACAAAGGACCCCATGAGGGTCCTTGGGAGTTAGTCTGTAGGGCTCAGGACATGAAGTGACAGCTGGTACTGTAATAATTGCGTATGTTTTCACCTTCTATGTTCATTCATTCTACAAATACTCTTGCATGCTACCATGAGCCAAATATATAATTTTGAAACATATTTGAATCCTGTTCAGGTATCCTGGAAGTGTTTTAACCTGCTCCCATTCTTTCATAGCACATTGCCACCGGGATTGATTTTATTTGATTCTCTGAAGTTATTTATCCAAGTGAGTAGCTCTGTACATAAAAAAACATGCATTCTTTTTGCACTGGATAATGTCAGATTGGTGTGTTTTCATTTTTTAAAATTCTATACTGAATTTACAGTTATAGTTGAATCTATTATTCAGAACATTGTTTTGCTGCCATACTTGTGACTTAATGCTATACATTTTTTACTGCAATGAAATATGAGATAGTGTATGTTAAAATATTTTATCTCATGTGAAATAAATGATATAGTAATAGTGGTTGATTTTCATCATGCAATTTAAAAACTCAGTAGTGTAATTAAAATCAGAATCATACTAAGAAATTTTTATTTTGTAATGATCATATTATGTCTATATCACTTGGCCTTTTGTCTTAAGTAAACAGCATGTTTAGATGTGAAAGGGACGAATCTGACTAAATGGTGTCCACCATCTCAGGTTTCCTGTCTTTCAACATCTTTATTGTTTCTGAATTAAGGATTATAGACTTATGGGATGAGATTGAACAGTAAAATAGTATGACGCACTGAATATTCTTCAGACCATTGCACAACTGGAGTTTAATAATAATAGAATTAAGTTTATGCCAGCAAGTGAATGGGTGCAGAGAGAAGAGCTCTTTTGTAATAGCACCCAGCTGTGTGATAGGAAGTACTTAAATTGAGAAGAAGTTAAACATTAAACATGTAATTATCTCTGTTTTGGATTCTTCAAGGATATTAATTTTTTGAAGATGTTCTTTCATATTTTCTATAGGACACTTTAGAGATTTTTCCAAAACCGAGAAATGCATTAATCCTTAATCATGGAAGAATTTGTAAAGTGACTCCTGGTAATCTCTCAGATACCATTGTCTTTAACAAGTCAGGGCCCAATTATTTACTTCATTTATGTTTTTTTCTTTTTTTATTAGAAGTATATAGAGATACAATTGAGTGGGAAACATTATCATACCAACAGTAATCAATGTATTTACTTTAAACCTGATAAATTACATAAACAGGGAGGCAGTGAAGTCTACTCTTCATTTGTTGTATAAGATCCCCTAAATCTTCAACCCTAATAATATACATACATTTTCTGTGACACTAATTTTTATCCTTATATTCCATTAATTTAGTGTAATTATATTGTAATGAGTTCAGGGCTTAGCTAATTCATCATTAAATCCATTAGTTCAATATTCAAATAAATTGTATGTGTCTCCTGAGTGTAACCTCTGAGCTGGCATGATGAAGACTCAAGCATCAAACAAACTTGCCACCCATTTCTCTGCCCTGCTTCTTGACAGGTTTCTTAGAACGGCAATTAGAAGCTTTGGCTCTGGCTTGAGAACAGTGGGGCTTTTGTTCTGACAGCCAACAAATTTCTATTTTTCATTTCCTCTTGTAATTAATGAAAATAATGATAGGACCACAACTCACAAACTGAGAAAAGTATTTAGGAGAGTGAATTGGCACACATTAGGTATTTTTAAAAATAAATGGAGATGCTTTAACCTGTCCTTTAGAGTGTCTTTTAAAATATTTGGGTGTTCAATTATTTAAATAAAATGAATAAAAGCCACAAAGAGGGATAAAAATAGAATTCATAAAATGAGGAAATTCCACAAGACACCTGAGAAGAAGCGGTTAACATAGTGGGACAATTAATTTTTCTTTTAGTTTTTTGGTTATTAAAGCAGTGTTCTGATAAAACATTATGGACAAATTATAGGGTAGCAATTGTATTGTATATTTGTCTGTATACAAAATATTTTCAAATCCATTTCTATTGGCTGGGCAGTAGTTTTTACTCTGGGAAAATTGCTGAGATAATCACAGTAGCAACTTGATACCTCTTAGTACTGTAGGTAGCCATCAAGCTCATGAATTCTTTAGCTGCATTCTGAACATAGCATTACAGTGTCTATATGTTGGGTCATCAATGTGTTTACTTACAGTTTTTCAAAATAAAGTAGGAAATCATTCTTACTAAAAAGCTTATATATATTGTATAATTTGTATGTATATTGTAGTTGGACTAGTTATAAAAATAAAAGTTATATTTTATATTCTACAGACAATAAATATTGATGCTATTTATTTAATGTTTTTATTGAGTGGAATCATTTCAGTAATGGTAGTTTGAGGTCACTAGATTTGTTATTTATTACTAACATTCTGTTTATAGAATCAACATTTTCTAACTCTGAATTTTAAATCAACTTCTTTTTTTCGAAAAGTACTGATTTTAGAATATCAATTATTTTTTTTTCGCTGTCACTGTTTTTTATTAGTTCAACACAGACTTGCATACTGAGGGGAATTGCTATTACACAATCATGTATACATGGACACTGACATGGTGAGATAGTAAGTTGAGGTCGGTCCTAGCCCAGGATCTCCCCTTCATCCATTCCCCGAGCTTGTCTCCTCTGTAACCCTGATATTATAGTTTGAAATGAACATGCACATGTATAATAATTATTGACATTTTCTCTCACTTTTTTAGAGGAGGAAATGTTAACTTAGTGCTCTCAGTTTCAGAGGTTGACAGCTGACTCCATTTCTCAGGGTCCAAGGTAAGGAAGCTCATCATGGTGGAAGAATGTGGTAAAGGAAAATGGCTTAGAATACAGTATCAGGAAGCAGAGAAAGACTCAGCTCAGTTCACAAAATGTGCACCCCAGAGGAATGCCCCCATAACACCCCAGCCACCCCTACTGCCTAAAGTTACCACCCAGTTAATCCCCACCAGAGGATTAGCACACTAGTAGGTTAAAACTTTAACAGCCCAATCAATTCGCCTCTAAACACAAGCATTTGGGGACACATTGTATCTAAACCATAACATTCCACCTCTGGCCCCCAAAAGCTAGTGCTTATCTCACAGTGCAAACTACATGTAGTCCATGTTCAAGAGTCACCACAGTCATAACAGTTCTAGGATTATTTAAAAAACCCAAGTCTAAAGTCTCTTCTGAGACTCAGGAGAAATTCTCAGTGTGAGCCCCTATAAAAATCAGAAACAAGTTACATATATCCAATACATAAAGGCACAGAATAAACACTTCCATTCCCAAAGGAGAAAAAGGGGCACAGAAAGTAAGGATGGACCAAAGTAAGACCAAGAGCCAGCTAGGCAGCAAGTCCTGTGGCTCCAGCATCTGTGACGTTCCACCCTGTGGCTTTGCTGGTTGCCACCCGCATGGCCTCTCGTTGGCTTACCTCTGATGGAGTTTCGTAGAAGTTCCACAGTGCTAGCATTTCATTTTTTTATTATTATAATCTACATTTATTCTATGTATGATTCATATATATGTTAATTTTTCATAAATCCTGAAACATAGATACTCTGATACTTCACTAAAATGTTTTTTTTGGAAAGTTTTTTTTTAACAGTCAAGAACAAATGTATATTTACATAGTTAGCCAAGGTTGATGCCATGTCATGGTTGCCCCCCATTGGGTTACCCATGGTTCTACGTGTCCCCCCAAAGAACCACTATGTTAAATAGACTTCTTGGGGAGGTCAGAGATCCCCTTCTGAGATGATTCCCCCATACTCCCTCCCTTCAGTCTCCTAGATATCCTTCCTAATCCCTACCCCATCCCAGTGACCTCCCTACGTGTCCAGGTATCCTAGGCAAGGATCCCCATGTTTGTGTAAAAATTAATATATTTTGAGGTTATTATTAGCTTAGCCATCTAACATACTGTTTCCAGCTGTATTCTAACTTACACAAATGAGAGAAAACATTTGGCCCTTGAGTCTCTGAGATTGGGATACTTCACTTAGCATAAGTTTTTTCCATCTCCATCCATTTGATATCAAAAGCCATAATATTATTTTCTCTAATGGCTGAGTAGTATTCCATTGTATATATGTACCAAAGTTTTTTAATCCACCCGTCAAGTGAGGGCATCTGGGTTGGTTCCATAGTCTAGCTATAGTAAATTGAGCTGCTCTAAACATTGATGAAGTCGTATCTCTATAATATGCTGATTCTAACTCTTTTGGGAAAATACCCAAAAGTGGGATAGCTGGGTCATAAGGTGGTTCCAGACCCAATTTTTTGGAGTCTCCACACTGCTTTTCAGAGAGCCTGAACCAGTTTTCTGTCCCACCAGCAATGTGACAGTGTTCCTCTTTTCCCACAGCCCCTCCAGAATCTGTCATTGTTCATATTCTTCATTTTTGCTACTCTAGTAAGAGTGAGGTGGAATCTCATTGAAGTTTTTTTGATTTGCATTTCTCGTATTGCTAAAGCTGTAGAGCATTTTCTCATATATTTATGGGCTTTCTGGACTTCCTCTGGTGAGAAGTTTCTTTTTAGATCAGTAGCCCGTTTATTGATTGGATTATTTGTGGGTTTGTTGTTTAGTTTTTTTAGTTCTTTGTGTATTCTGGTTATAAGCCCTCCATCTGAGGTGTAACAGGCAAAGATTTTCTCCCATTCTGTAGCTTCTTTCTTGACACTCTTGACTAATTCTTTAGCTGTGCAAAAGCTTTTTAGCTTAATTGCATCCCATTCATTTATTCTTCACTTTACTGCTTGCGCCCATGGGAGTTTTGTTAAGGAAGGCACTGCTGACCCCTATGTCCTGTAATGTTGATCCTATTTCCTTTTCAAGTAAATTTAAAGTTTCTGGATTAATATCCAGATCTTTGAACTATTTTGATTTAATTTTTGTGCAGGGTGAAAGGTAAGGATCCAGCTTCCGTTGTCCACATGTGACTGTCCAATTTGTCCCACACCATTTGTTGAACAGGCTATCTTTCTTCCACACTATGTTTTTGCCCCCTTTATCAAATATCAAACAGTTAAAGATATGGTGGTTTGTCTCAAAATCTTCTTTTCTATTCCATTGGTCTTCAGTTCTTTTTTGATACCAATACTATGCTGTTTTTGTTACTATGGTCCTGTAGTATAATTTCAGGTCAGGGATTGAGATTCTTCCTACTTCTTCCTTCCTGCAGAGTAATGTTTTGGCTAATCTGGATCTTCTGTTATTCCATATGAACTTGAGAATTGCTTTTTCTATATCCGTGAAGAATGACATTAGTATCTTGATGGGGATTGCATTAAATCTGTGTAGGCTTTGGGTAGAATGGACATCTTTATTATATTAATTCTACCTAACCATGAGCATGGAATGTTTTTCCATCTACTCAGGTCTTCTGCAATTTCTTTTTTAGTGTTTGATAGTTATTGTTGTAGAGGTCCTTAATATCCTTTGTAAGGTTGATGCTCAAATATTTTATTTTTTGAGGAGATGGTGAATGGGAGAGACTTCCTGATTTCTTCTTCTGTGGATTTGTTGCTGGAATAAAAGAAAGCTAGTGACTTACTGGTGTTGATCTTGTAGCCAGCCACTTTGCTGAAAGTGCCTATAATATAAACTCTAGGAGTTTTCTGGTAGAGCTTATTAAGTCTTCTAGGTATAGAATCATGTTGTCAGCAAATAGAGATAACTTAACTTCCTCTTTTCCTATACAAATTCCTTTGATTTCCTTGTCTTGCCTGATAGCTCTAGCAAGGGTTTCAAGGACTATATTGAACAGGAATGATGAAAGTGGACAACTTGTCTTGTTCCTGAATTCAGTTGAAATGCTTTCAGTCTTTCTCCATTGAGCATAATGTTGGCTATGGGTCTGTCATAAATGAATCTAATATAGGTAAACTATCTTCCCTTGATCCCTATGTTCTTCAGAGTTTTGAGCATTAAGTGGTATTGAATTTTATCAAAGGCCTTTTCTGCATCAATTGGGATGATTGTATGATTTTTGTTTTTAATTCTGTTTTAGTGGTGAATTACATTTATTGATTTGCATATGTTGAACCAGCCTTGTTTTCCTGGGATGAAGCCCACTTGATCATGATGTGTTATCTTTTAATGTACTTTTGGATCTGATTAGCTAGAATTTTATTAAGGATTTTTGCATCTATGTTCATCAGTGAAATTGGTCTGTAGTTCTCTTTTTTTGATGTGTCTTTGTTGGATTTTGATATCAGTGTAATATTTGCTCAATAAAAAATGTCTGGGAGTGTTCCCACCCTATCAATTTCCTGGAAGAGCTTGTAGAGGATCGGTGTTAACTCTTCTATGAAAGTTTGTTAGAATTCTGCCATATATCCATCTGGTCCTGGTCTTTTCTTTTTTTTTTTAATTGAGAAATTTATTATTGAATAACCATACAAGTTTTTAACGGATTTTGTTTGAGTCTGTGATGATACCACCATTTTCATCTTTGATTTTGTTGATTTTCTTCACTTTGTTCTTCCTTTTGGTGAGGTTGGCAAGAGTTCCGTCAATCTTGTTTATTTTTTCAAAGAACCAATTCTTTGTTTTGTTGATAATTTGTATTGCTTTTTTGTTCTCAATGTCATTGATTTCAGCTCTGATTTTAGTTATTTCCTGTCTTCTATTAGCTTTTTGGGATTGGATTGTTCCTTTTTTTGCAGGTGTTTGAGTTGTAGCATAATGCTGTTTATTTGGGCTCTTTCTAGATTTTTGATGTATGTACTCAGTGCTGTAGATTGACCTCTTCAGAATGCCTTCATACTTTCCCAGGGATTTCGGTATATTGTTTCCTCATTCTCATTCATTTCCAGGAATTTATTGATTTCTGCTCTCATTGCCTCTTTTATCCATCCTTTGTTTAAGAGGGAATTATTCAATTTCCAAGGATTTGAGTAATTTCTATTGTTTCTCTTGTTGTTGATTGCTAAGATCATAGCATAGTCATCTTACAGGATACATGGGACTATATCCACTTTTCTGTATTTGTTAAAATTACCACAGTGAATTAGGATGTGGTCTATTTTAGACAATGATCTCTGTGCCACTGAGAAGAGTATAAATTCAGCCTACTTAGGATGGAATATTCTGTACATGTCTGTTAAGCCCAGTTGATTAATAGAATTGTTCAGATTGGAGATGTCTTTATTGATTTTTAGTTTTGGTGATCTTTCTAGTGTTGATGGTGGTGTATTGAAGTCCTCCAGTATTATTGTGTTGAGATCAGTGAGGGAATTAATATTTTTCCATATATTTGTGGGGGGTGGTTATTGGGGCATAAATGTTAATTAGCATTATATCTTCTTGATGAACTGTCCCTTTTAGTATGATGAAGTGCCCTCTTTGTACTTTCTGACTAGTTTTAGATGGAAATTAATTTTATCAGAAATTAGGATTGCCACACCAGCTTGCTTTTTTGGGCTGCAGGCCTGGTAGACATTTTGCCAACCTTTCACTTTCAGTTTGTGTATATTTTTTATTGTGAGGTGTGTCTCCTGCAAGCAGCATAATATTGGATTTTATTTTTTGATCCAGAAAGCCAATCTGTGTCTTTTGATTGGGGCATTGAGTCCATTCCTGTTCAGAATTAGAATAGATATGGGAATCTGGGTCCCTGACCTTATGACTTTTGCTGTGTTTTGCGCCATCTTGGGAATCATTTGGTGTGTAATGTGATTATTGACTCACCCTTGTTTAAGGGTTTAGGGTATTATTAGCATTTTCTTCTGAATGAAGAATATCCTTGAGAATATTCGGTAGCACAGGATTTGTGTTCATGTATCTTGCTAACTTTAGTTTATCATTGAAGTATTTAATTTCCCCATCACATTTAAAGCTGAGTTTTGCAGGGTACATTATCTTTGGTTGGAAGTTGTTATTTTTCAACACTTGAAAGATATTGTTCCAAGCTCTTCTGGCCTTCATTGTTTGATCTGAAAAATCCATAGTGATCCTAATTGGTTTACCTCTGAATATGATTTGGGACTTTTCTCTAGCTGCTTTTAGAATTCTCTCTTTAATTTCTTTATTATTCATTTTGTATATGATATGTCTTGGTGAATTTCTCATTTGATTAGGCCTATTTGGTGTTCCATAAGCATCTTGGATGTGATATTCTGGGTCAATTCTAATATGAGGGAAGTTCTCCTTTATGATTTTGCTTAAAAGATTCTTAATGCCTCTTGTTTGCTGTTCGGAGTTTTCATCCAGTTCAATGACTCTCAGGTTATTTCTCCTCATCTTGTCAAATATTATTTGGAAATTCTGATCATGTAATATAAGTTTCTTCTCTTGTGTATCCTCCTTGAACTTAACATTGCTTAGCTTATCTTTGTTATCTGATGTACCTTCTTCAAGAGCTGAAGTTCTATTTTCAGTGGAATTTATTCTGATGCTAGTATCTTCCAGTGAAGATTTGATTTGGTTGATCGTGTTTTTCATTTCTGATAGTACTGCTACATCTCTTTTCAGGGCATCTAATTCTTTATAAAGCTGTTCTTTCATTTCATGGAATTGCTCCCTTATTTCCTTATAAAAGTTGTCTCTCATCTCTTGAAATTTTTCTCTGGTCTCTTTCCTTAATTCTTCTTTCAACTTTTTGATTGAATTACTAATCATAATGTTGATACAATTTCTTTGGTTTTCATCTAGAGCTCCAGCCATGGAGTCCTTGGGTAGAGAACTGTGAGATCGAGGAGGAGAGTTATTTCCCCTTTTCCTCGCTTTCAGAAACAGGGGGTGTGTCTTGCAGACTGACTGTATTACACTGGTAGGGATAATTGGAGCTTCTTATGGTTTTGCTTCGTTGGGATGGGGTGCTATTTGGGCAGCTTAGACCTATAGGTGCCAGTCCAACCAGTGAGGACTTGAGAGCCGGTAGGTGCATATACTAGACAGTTTCAACTAAAACAGTTATGATGATGATTAGCACCTCTAGGAGCAGTTTTCTTTGAGAGAGTTCTCACAATATGTTATGATAGCAAGCAAGTACCCATTTTGAAGAATGTCCCTTTCTTCAGTTGGCAGGGTCTCTGTAAGTGGGGAGAATAAATGACCAGGAAGCCAAGGAAGTGAATTGGGGAGGTAGATTAGAACACCTGCCTTAGAATAAAGAGGAACAGGGGTTAGGGAGGAGTAGGTTATTCGATTAGGAATAAGGAAAACATAGAAATGGGATGCTGGTGGGGTAAAGACTTTGGGTGAAGATGAGAGAGAACTGCTTATATTTAGGAATTGCCAGAGTACAAGGGAAGAAGAGGTTAGTATGGGGCATGGTTCTCTTCACCCAAAGGAGACTGGGGGGTGTTTTGCTATCATGAAGTGTTTTCCTGGTTGGATCCCAATGCTATAGAGACAGCAGTCAAGTTCAAGAAGACACAGAGACAGTAGAAGCCAACTACCAATACATACACACAGAAAAATATGTACATCCACAAACACCAAATTCAATAATAACCATAAAGCAAAAAAGGATTAAAAAATTAAGAAGTTAAAAGTTAAACAAGTTAAAAATATTAGATGGCAGCAGGATCACCATTAAAAAAAACAACAACTAGTTGAGAAAGTTCTGATTTTTTGCCCTGTATGTAGGTCATTGTGTGCTGTGGGGGAATGTGTTCATATCTGCCATCTTGCTGGGGACTCTTCCCAGTTGAGTTTGTCAGGGGAGATCCAGTGGCCTGCTTTTCCCTAGAGGATCTCCTCAAAATTTTCTGTTGCAGAGGGGTAGAAATATCCTGCCCTCTCCCGCTTCTTATGAGAATAGAGTTTGGCACCCCCTGAGATGCAATCCTGGGTTGATTATTTTCTGCCTGACCACACTCCTGATCTTCTTGAGCCAGGAACCCAGAAGCTGTAGGTAGTCTAGTAGATCCTAATGTAGATGTATGGGACTCTGACTGCTCCAAGGAGAGTGGCCAGACTGAAACTCGCTTCCCTGGGATCACTGATGATCCACTCTGGGTGTCTTATGATCTTCAAAGACCCCAAGAGCTGCACTGTGGGGTTGACACAGTCCCAGCAAGGGAAGATGTGTGTGAGGGAGGGTCCAGGCTGTGCCAGTGTTTGTGTAGTTCTCAATTGCAACCACTAGGGGGCGTCCCACCTCAAGAGCTCAGGACCTATGGAGACTTGGCTATGCACAGAGCTCAAGGCTGAAGGAGTGCCCAGGCTGCCCCTTTTGTTCAAAGGTTCCTAAGACTAATGTCAGACCCTGCCTTGTTAGAGAGTTACAGGCAGCTTTTGGAGAGACTGAGGCAGGTGCCCCTTGGGAAGAATGTGCCATACTGTGCCAAGTTCTGTTCACAGATCCTCCTGTTCAGGCGTGTAAGGCAGGAGGTCACCGCTTGAGAGAGCTGGAGAGGAGATTTGCAGTTCCACACAGCCCCCCTGGGCAGACGGCCAGGTCATGGGGTGCTAAAGTCTTTTTTTCTGTCCATGGGGACTGAGGTCCCAAGTCTGTGTGTAAATGATGGGTATGGTTTCACTTTTGCTGGGTGAGTAAATAGCCCTGCCCTCAGGGAAACCTCAAAATGGCAGGCAGAGCTGGCCATCTGCGATGCACTCACAGCTGTAGATTCACTACTGCTAGCAATTAAATCCCAGAGCTTGAGAATTGGCATTTGCAAATTTTGCAAATTGTGAGCATGCAGGTTAGAAGGCATTGCCTACTGTGACCAAGTTAGAATACTTGTGACTTTTCCTTCTCTCCAAGGTAGCTCCCCACCCCCTGGCTATGGAGCCAACAGTGACCAGAGCTGGAGAGGGGTTTCCCATCTCTACACAGCCCCCTGGGCAGACAGACAGGTCACAAGGCGTTTAAGTCTGTTTTCTGTCCATGGGGACTGAGGTCCCTACTCTGTGCACATAGAGGATGGGTCTGGTTTCACTTTTGCCAAGTGAGTGACCAGTCCCGCCCTCAGGGAGACCTCAAAATGGTGAGCCAGCCAGCTGTGAGGCACCTACAGCTGTAGGTTCCCTATTTTGAGCAATTAAATCACAGAGCTTGAGACTCAGGTTTTGCAAATTGTGAGTGTGCAGGTTAGAAGGTGTTTCCCGCAGCAACCAGGTTAGCATACTTGTGCTGTTTCTTCCCCTCCGGGGTAGCTCCCAGTCCCCTGTGTGAGGAGCCGATTGAGTGGGCGCAACAAACTTGTCATTTAGATTCGTTAAAGCAAAACTCTTTTCCTTTTTGTTTAAAAAAAACTTGGGGGTTAATGATCACCCACATCGAGATCCTATATTTCTCAGGAGCATCTCAGGATCCCTGGTGGTGGGGTGGTCGCCATGTTCAATCCCCTCAATTATTTTTAAACTTTGTTTTTTTTTTTAAAAAAGCAGCTTAGTCAGGACAATAAATTGCGATTTTTTTTCCTGATGATGAATCATATTTACATATGCCCAATTCCATTTGATTTCTCTCTAAGAAGCAGAAATATTCAGCAGATTTTCATGGTGTAAGGAACTTCACCTCCTCCTCATGGATGTTATCTCTTACCACACCTTTTAGCCTGAAATTTTTTGGGTAGTGTTTGATTTTCAGCTTAATACAACTAATTAATATTTTCAAAATTATTACTTATTTTTGGAAAATTAATTTTTGGCTCTCTTTAAATACTATTTCATTTAAAACACAAGCAACTATCTATCCTGTTTGTTCATCTCATGTGCCCCAACTATGAAACAGTTACTCAGCTGTACTTATAAATCTACAAAATCCATTGAATGAATGAATAGGAGATTATGTGAAAATTATTTAAAACAGATATTATGCTTGATTTTTTTCAGTTATTTGGAGATTATCTTAGAGGTTGTTTAAAACATAATGTTTAAAATCATCTGTTTGGATCTCTTTAGAAATTCAATGTCCTTTCCAAGGCTTATAATACTCCACACGTTACCTGTCAATGACTGCAGCTCTAATTTCCTTTTCTTCCTTTCTGTTTTCATGCTTTGAATACACTAATCTCCTTGCTTCTCTTCAGAGATGCTTCCCCTCATGGGGACTCTTCCATTTTCCAGTGTCCCCAAATGATGGCATGACTTAATTAGGCACGCTTTTGGACATCTGCTCCAATGCCACTTTCACAGAGAGGCCTTCCTTGACTACCCAATTTTCTATTCTCCTTCACTTGTTTTCTCATTTTTCTTTATAGCCCTCATCACTACTTGAAATTTTATTATTTATGTTTATATTTGATTATGTTTATTATCTATCTTGCCCAATGAAATATAAAGTGTGAAGTGTTATGAACTTTACCTATTTCTGCTCCATTGTCTCTCTAGTGTTTGGAAATGAACCTGGAGGGCATCAGATACTTATTCTTCAGCTAACACATGAATTAATTTCTTCATGTATTCTCATTCACCTGATAAGATGTAAGAAAAAAAGGAAAGAACCTCAGCAATTTTTCAATCCAGTAGATTTCTGACTGTGCACTATCTTCCAATTTGCTTAAATAGTATAATTTTAAAAGTGAGCATCTCTTTACAAAAATTAATGTCATTATAACTAGGAATTTAATAATGAGGTTGTTATTCAAAAGTTGAAGTTGCCATTATGCTTTTATTACTATTGAAATGCACCTGTGAAAGAAAACAGCCTCACAGCCTTAGGAAAGGTTTGACACTAAGATTCCAAAGACCTCTCCTAGGAGCTGCTGCTTTTCTTTATTCATATATGAATCTCCATTCTCATTATTAATTACAGGGTGTGCTCTCAAATTTGATAGCATACCAACTTGTCTGTGAAAGGCTCCATGCTTTCATTTTCATCTCACCACATTTTTCTTTTCCAGGATTGCATTTTACTCCAATAGCCAATTTCTAAATACTTGCAAATCTTACAGAAATTTTATTTAAATCCCTCATGCTTCTGTAAGATTAAGCAATGCCTATCTTGACCAAGTGTCTGTGTGTCTGAGTATACATGATATACGAGTTAATAAAAAGCTGATGAGTAATTTTTTTTAGAGTCTAAAATATATTTAACATGATGGATGCCTGTAAACCTGCCTATGAATCAGATGGCAGCATAATCTTAATATTGGCAAAAGTGAAAAGCAAAGTTATGGTTTTATGCTAATACTGTGTATTTGATGGCTGCTCAAGGAAATAACTATTGTAAGATTAATCTGAAGAGAGCAGAAGCCAGTCCCTTCCAATGAATGATTTTCAACATAAAAATCTTTCCTTCCTTTTTATTAGTAGAGAAAATATCAGAATCCTTCAAAACTGAGGAATGAGGAAAGTTTTTTATTTCAAAGTTTTATTTGAAACAAAATAATTAGAAGGTTAGAAAAGTGGGAATTTTCCTTCTTTAGAAAGTTAAATTTATTCTTTGTAGGATGCAGTATATTATAAATTGTTTAAAGTGGGCATCAATCTATAGATTACTTGATTTAATATTTAGTCATTTCTTAAATTAGAGGTAGCACAACATATATTTTAATCTTGGCTTTTGATCTCATAAAGCTAAAAATATCAAGTGTTAGTTATTTTTATACATCAAATTATACAAACTGTGGGAGAGGTAGAGAATTGTACAAAAAGTTTCTTATTTAAAAAAGGAAGTACTTAGTAGTATTAGACAAAAGGATACCCTACTATCTAGAAAAATACCCATGGAATATAGAAAAGTATTGATCATTTCTATTAGATATTATTTAGTTGAACATTGGACAATGATAAAAAGCTCCATTGCTGGAGCTTTTTTGTTATATGATTGGAAAACAAGACTAAAAGGTCTAAGATTAAACTTCATTGTTTTAATTAAGAATCTTTGGAGATCCTTTCCTTAAATCTCAGTTAGCATTAGCTCTCAAAGAAAAATACTGAAATAGAGTGCAATTGTATGTTGTCCTTTTTCCCTGGTCGTCGAACACCCAATGTCTACAGTCAAAGTCATTGCAAAATTACTGCAAGGCTCTGCTTTCGGCTGGAGAACTAATAAAGTGATATGCATTACCTAGCCAGAGTCATTTTTAAATATTTTGCTGATAATACTTTGACAAAGTGGTCTTTAAACTGAATCATTATAGTTTTAGTAAGACACCACAGAGTACATAATTGTAGATAATATTAGCAGATCATTAAGAATAATTTTGTGATGAAAAAATCCCCATGATCCCATGTATGCAATTCACAGTGTTGACAATAATTGAATGGCAATGCAAAGTCACATGTCTTCTATTTTCAATTGCTTATGTCAGTGAATCATATTACTCAGCACTTACATTTCCAGAAATAATACAGTATGCAAATTTTAGACACAGAAACGTGACAGCCCTTGAGACCTCATACTTCTCAGAGGCACATTAAAGGTACAAACAAAATCTGGTATTCTTTAAAGCAGGTGGGACTTGTTTTTGTTTGCTTGTTTTTTAAAATAAAGCGAACAACTTCTGTTGAAAGCCAGCTTTTAATCCCAAAAGACTTTGAAATCAGCTCTTATAATCCCAGGTTTAATCCTCTTTTGGAAATTGCATAATTTTCCTTCATATGAAACTGTTTAAATGTATCATAAATATTCTGCTTAAGACTTTCATTTTATATAGTTTTTAAACAAAATGTTTAGTTTTAGAAAATAATTTTCTAAATTTGGGGAAATTTAAAAATTATATGCAAAAACTTTAAATCACCAATTGTTAGTTGATGATCAAGATAACAGTAGTCACAAAATCCTAAATACATTTTGGTCAGTTTCTTTAATAGCATATTTTTCAGTCATTAAAGTGTGCATTCAAAATATTTTTAGTAATATATGAACATGTTAATAATTTTAAGTAAAAACTTGAATAATACTCCAAGATTTGAAGTTTTAAATGGAAAATAAAGTAAATTTTTATGTTAGACCATATGCTTTCATTTCATATATTTTTCTTCACTTTTTAGTTCTCCTTCCTAGGTCCTCCTACCCGTATTGTAGATAATGGAGGTATTGGGATTGAACCCAGGGAGCTTTACCACTGAGCTACATCCCCAGTCCTCTTTCTTTTGAGACAGCATCTACAGTAACTTGTATAGGCTGGTCTCAAACTTGCAATCCTCCTGCCTCAGCCTCCTAAATTGCTGGGAATACAGGCCTGTGGCACCACACAAGGCTCAAATGTGTTACTTTGTGTCCATTTTTGCTATTATTGTCTAAAATATATGATTGAGTTTTCATTGTAAAGTTTGAAATCTTTCAGCATCACTCAAGTTATTACTCTAAATTTTTGGCCTATTCATGTTACTAAAAATATTCTGAATGCATACTTTATGGATGAAAAAAGATGCTGTTAAAGAAATTTTGGTCAAAATTCATTTAGGTATTTTGCAACTACTAATGCTGTCCTGTTCATCTTTTATGAAAATCATTGCCTAAGTCTCTGGTTATTTTCTTATAATTTAATTGAAATAGTGTTGCCAGGTCAAGAAATTTGTTTAAGATACCATGGTGTCCAGGATAAAAAGTACTGATCTCACCAGATTCTCAACATCATTTAGTATGATTTTAAAGTATTTTCCACTTTGATAGGAGAGAAATTGAAATAAATCTTATTTACTTATTTGGAGGTTGAATAGCTTTTTTTTTTTTGATACTTGAATTTTTTTTGTTCCACAAATTGTTGAAGAACATAATCCTGATATGAAGCAGGTTCTCCACTTTTATTTTTCCCATGATATCCCTAATAATCAAAATATTAAGCTCTATAATAATTTTAATGAATAAGATTCAAAGTTGATCATTTCAGAACATGCAAAGAGAAACTGTTCTTTCTAAATGGCCTTGTTTTCAATGAGACTTCATTTCCATTCTATGGGAAAGTCCTAATCATTCCTTCATCAAGATTTAAGGGGCCAGTGTAACAGGCATGAATTTTCATTTTCCTTGAAAAATAACATACTGCTCTCATTTACAACTCTACCAAATATGTTTCATGTACCTCTAGCTATAGTGTTTAAAAAATAATAATAAACCATATATAGAACCAGCAGGAAGTATAGTTTTTATTTTAAAACCCTGGAAGAGTAAAAATAAAAGCCTTTCATTTCTGTAAGTATTCAGGACCTTATTTATCATCCATAAAACTCAAATGAAAAATTTCAAAATGCATTTGCAGTAGAAGCCAAAAATCTCTACACCTGAAAGCAACTGAGATGGTGTTATTTATTGTTGTTCTGCCAGCTGAGAACAAGTATTTCCACATTATTTACATTCCCGCACCTTTTTTTATTTGGTAATAATTAGAAATTCTGATTCACAGTCAGAGGTATAGCTAATTTAATGACATCAACTTTAATTTATAAGAAAGTTTAGGCTATGATTCAGAATGAAACATTATTGTGAACTCCACTTAACAAAAAGGTCCTTTAAAGAATCATTTGGGCAATATTTAACTATAGTATTTAAGATTTTATATTCTTTATTTTGTTGGAAAGGTTGATGTAGTTACAGCAGTATGCTAAATCAGCATAGAACTATTTTATAGACCTTACATTCTGTTTATCTGATAAATAGTAAGTGGATTTTAAACTAGTTGTTTCAAGGCAAGAGGAAAATACTAGTAGAAAAAACACTTTGGTTTTGAGATATTTCAAAGTCATCCTGGTAAACAAAGTTGGAAAGCAAAATTAAATCACAGTTAGGAGGCTCTTTGTACCAGGCTGACTGTCTAATTGGAGAGAAAACATCCTAGGGAAATGAGATTAGTCTTCACTTGATAAGAGCTAAGCATGAACACCTCAAATGTAAAATTAAATGACTCAGAAAAAGTGATCACAAACATCCCAGAAAAAAATTTGAAGAGCATTGACAACTGTAAGTCCTTTCTACAACACACATCTTCTCAGATGAGGTCTCAAGTGTGGAACGAGAGCATATTTTTTACTCTTTTTGCATGAAAACAGAATTAAATTCATTCTGAGCCCGTGAATCCATACAATTGACTGTCACCTGGTTTCCATGAGCACAGGTGTGGGTGAGTGGAGTGACCACTGGCCTCTATCTTCCATGAGGTGTCAGCTGGTTAATACGTTTCAATTAAGTAATCATTTTTCTTCAAATTTATATACACTATGAATTTGTTATTACTTACCAAAATAAATAATTTGGAGGACTATTAGACATTGAGGGTGCAAAAGTCTGATATAGACATAAGAAGCATACTAGTGAACCAGTAATTATGTGCATTTAAAGGCTGCATTTCATCCTATTTCAGTGGTCCTCAATAGGGCCATTTTTGCCTAAGAAGGCCTCAGGCAATGCCCAAAACCATTTTAGGTTTGTAATGGGAAAATGCTACTGGCATCACACGGGTGGAGGCCAGGGGTGCTGCTGTGAATACTACAAGGCAGGCACAGAAACACCCCTCAGAACAAAATGTTATCGTGCAGAGGTTGGGAATTGCTGTATCTTTAAGGGGCATGTCCCTGCTTTGAAATATCTTTTCCCTTTACAGTTCCAGGGCTTTGGCTTTATACATTTGTAGCTTAATTTAGATCTTTTTCTTTCATTAGAAAGCTTTTCCTACTTTTTAATTGAGAAGCAAAATTCCACTTACGCTTCAAAGAATGCCATCTCTTCTTTATTAGTGTTTCTCTGGTTCTTTAGGCTGTCACCCTTAATTTGAAACTCTGGTTAAGACTTTTTGTCTAAGTAAAAATTACACCAGAGTTAAACAGGCAAGGGAGACTTTACTCAGGACATTGCACTATAAGAAAAAGACTGAACCAATTCCTGTTTGAAAAAAAAAATGGCAGGGGGGTTGCTCTGTGTAGGGGTGAACTAGTGGAAAGGTATTAGGACATTATGGGAGAGTGGGGGAAAAGTAGACAGTTGATCAGTGGGCTCTGGGATGTGCACAGTACGCTGAGTTATGCCTGACTTTGCAAATGTTTTCCTTTGTGATTAAGCCAACAGTTTACTTCAATGTCATTGAAGTTAGACTTTGTCCCTTCACACAGACTTGGAGATAGGGGCTCTCTCTCCTCATCTGTTTTCATTTCAAAGGGAGGGTTTGTAGGCTTTTGAGAAAGAGATTTTCTGGGTAATAAACTGGCAAATAACTGTGAAAACTTTATATATATTTCAAAAACATAGACAAAGAATTCGCAATTGCAAATGTTCTAAAATAAACATTCCAAGAAAAAAAAAGGTAAGGGACTTCTATTCAGGAAGAAACTTTTCTGAAGTTTAGAGAAACTGAGGTGAATGCTAAGACCAGCTTGGTCTGTCACTAGAGTCTGTTCACTGCTGTTTATCGAGGGTCACCTATTTCTTTCAATTATGTGATAAACTACCAAAAAAGTCTCTTTGTTGTTGTTGTCTTTATAAATTCAGCAGACGGTTGACTTTATTTTGTGCTCAATGTATCACCCATAAGTACTGAATAAACCCAATTAATGGAAATAGTGGTATATTCAACTTGGCACAAGTAATTTGGTTAGGGTACGGAGGGCTCCTCGGGTCAAACATTGGACTACAATAAAGCCTGACTGAGTTCTTTAATTCAAAGCTGTATAATGAAAGGAATATATTTGTTAATTATAACTGACTATAAGTTATAGCATAAGAACTATGTTATACTCTAAAAGTGAACAATGAGAATAATGATCACTAAATTATAATCTAGTATTTAGAGAATATGTAGACTTTGGAATCAAAATATATATTGGTTTACATCTCAGACTTACCACTTAACAACTCAGTGAACCCTACCTGAACCTCGGTTTTGTCAACTGAAATGGAACTAATAAATCTACTTTGTAGATTCCCTTAAAGAAGGAGTAAAATTTTGTTAATCCTTCTCACTCTAGTCACATCTCCTTAGTGGTCTCACCAATTCTCTTGGTATAAAACACAATATATAACATTATGATTTCCTCATCTCTAATCCAGGAATGCTTCCTGACCTCCAGATGTACATATCAAACTGTCTACTTGACTCTTCAGCTACCTTTTCCAGAGATTCTCATACCTGGAATATCCAAAGCAGAAGATAGCATCATCATCTACACAACTGCTCAGGACATAGCCATGGAAGGTAATGTTTATTTATTTATTTCTCCCCTGGAGAGCTGTGTCCAATTCATTTACATAATCCCAGTTTTAGTTCCTAGCCAGTTCCCTGTTCTGCTCCCTGGTTTCCATCTCAATTGCTATCTCCCACACCCTGCTCTTTTCGCTTGCTCTTAATGATGAAAAGGCCTTCATGTCTTACTGCCCCACTGTGGCCTTTCTATGATCTACTTACTACCAACTTGGTTTTGAAGTATAATGTTGATCATTTTAGCTTTCTGCTTATTCCCTGTGTTTGGAACATAGTAAGCAGTCAAAAGTTTTCAGCTAATGCTAATGTAACCACTGTTATTATTTCTATATATAAAATGCTGTGGTTTTCTGATATAGATTTGGAAATCTCCATTGTTAAGATTAATATTAGTGAAAATCTTTTACAGGTGAGATGTTAGCACTGTCTTTTCTTTCCTAATTTGTTCTGAAATTGTTGTTGAGCTCTCTGTATATTCTGCCTACATCTTCCTGAATAGTCCACTTTGGGCTTCTTTCCCTCTTACAGGTTTGTGCTGAATGTTGTACTTCTGCGTCAAAGTCCGTATTATACTATGTTATAAATTCTCTGGAATTATCATTACTGAGACTTGATTTTAGATACCAAGCCCTCATGCAATTAGTTCCCAGTATATTCAGCAACTTTCCCTTACTTTCCTTTGTTTGTGGGTAGAGTGGGCAAGGTAGCGGACTCATTTATCTACCAGTCATGTCAGTATTGGTTGTCTTCCAACAGAAGTGCTTTACCAGTGTGACAGTTTAATAAGACCAATACATAGTTCCTAAACCCTGCTGCTTCAGAATTACTCTAGTCAAGTTTTATAGAAAAACATTTCCAGAACCCAACCCAGACTAACTGACTTAAAAATCCCTAGAGATTGAGTCTGGAAATACATATTCTAATCTAGCTGGTTTCGCTGGTTTTTCCTGGGTTAGTATCCTTGTAGGCAGCCCTAACTAAGCACATTAAGTTCCAACAACTACTCTAGTGTAATATGTGGCAAGCTTTTTAATCTTCATAGACTTCATAAATTCCACCTCTCCACTGGGAATAATAGTATGAATTTATAAACTTACAGGGTAAATATAAGGATTAATTGAATTAGCACATGTAAAATGCTTATAAAAGTGTCTGGGTATTGCCAGCACTTGAGACATATCAGCATTACTAACATGCACTACTATTATAAGACATATTTTATTATAGTTTTCAGAGAAAATATATAAAATATTTTAATTTTAAATTCTATGCATTTTTAATATCAGGAATTTCTGGAGATATCTCTTAATAGACATTGGGAAAGAATCTATAAAAGATGCTGGCCTCAGCAGATCAAGATTCTTTGTGTCCTTTCAGACAAAGCAACTCATTTTACTAATATACCAGACTATTATTAGCTGGCTTGTTGAACCTCTCCAGTTTTTCTTTTGGCTTAAATACATTCACAAGGTTAAAGGGACAAATTCATAAGGGGAACATGGCCAAGATATATGTCAGTTAGATCACCAGTATGTTCAAATTGAAATCATCTCACTATAGTCTTATTGGTTTTATTTCCTAAGTTAAAAAATCTAAGTCAACTGAATTAGAAATACTTGCTCTTGGTTAACTGTAGGATAATTTAGTAAATGTGACAGGCTATATCAATTCTTATGAACAAAGATCATGCTTTAAAAATATTTTGTGTCTTCCACAGCTTCTTAAACCATTTGCTAATGTGGAATGCAATAAATACTTAATTAATGATTGATTCTTTATGATTGTGGATTGGATTTGAAGTAGTTACTGAAGATACAGTGAGTACTTTACTCATATTCTCAAGAAAGTATCTTTGGGACTTTGGAATTTATTTATAATGAAACTCACTTATTATACATCCAGGTCAGAAACTTTTAGACAGAACTTTTCTCCATCCAGTATGTCTAAACTTAGTATCCAGTCCAAACTCCACTTTAGTACCTATCATTTTATTTACAAATATTTGTTTACACATCTTCACTACTCTGAAGCTAGAGGCTGTGTCTCTTTCATATTTGTCCCTTTCCCTTGTCTTTCAAGAAACCCAATGTTTGTTGACTTAATTAGTGTAGGGTTTTTGTAAAAGGCAGAACCAGATGAGATAAAAATATTTTCTTGGAGAATTTCAGAATGAATGAAGATTTACTCTCCAAACAAGAGAGCAGCAATATTGTAAATTAACACTGATCTTTTAAGCATAATAATGTGTTAGTGGTTTGATGTGATTGTAACAAGTTTTGAACACTGTGGGAGGAGATATATTCTAGGAAGCAGCCTCAGCAACTCTCTTGTGATGCAATTGATGTAATAAAATATAGGTGGATCAAATTCACTTACATATGTTTTTATAAATACTAAGATCCATGGGATATTATTGGGGAGTTGCAAACTTAAGACATGAATTATTAATAATGAATGAACAAGAATGCCAGAGGAAAAAAATGTGAACCAAGGAAAGATGTAGATTTTTATATTATGTGAAAGCTCAGGGTATCAAAAAAGTAAGATTTGGGGACTTTGGAGAGGTTTTGGCTCAGTGACTGAGCACACACAAACTCTATACTCACTTTCCTTATGGTTCAGCTTCTCAAATGCCTCCCAGAGAGTTATATGAAGTAATATGTATGCAAATTCCAATATATCTGGTAAGCGTAAAAGAAAATATTGATAGCAAGAAGAAAGGGCCTGCAAGGCAGTGGGCATGTGTGGAAATAATGAAGACGCTGAGATTTGAAGACATGGTTAGATATGTATAAGATGATGTAGGTTCACGATAATTCAAACTGCGTCTTCTGAATACCTACTATGAGCTAGTTACTGTACTAAAGGCCTTCATGTGCATTTTCTCTCATTTCCATTTAATTTATCTCTGGAGTATTAGATATATGCATAAAATTATGATGATTTCATGACTTCTTTCATATCTTCAACTTGCTCTAGAAAAACTATGAACTATATATCTCTTGAATGAATAGAGTCTATTTCAGTTGTTCAGATAGCTCTGAGACAGCTCTCTTTCTGTAAGAGGAGACACTCTTTTTTTAAGAAAAAACTATTTATAAAAGAGCACAAATGGATACTGGTAAAACAAGCAGCATTTGAGTCTTTTCAATTATATTTCTTTATATGCATTTGTGAAAGTGTTTTCTTTGGGCTACTGTGGTACCTATCAAGGGCAAAAGTCAGTAAGCTCCAAGGTTTTCTTCCTGTCTAGCACAATAACAACTGCCATGATACTACTTTATCTTTTGGCTCAAAAATAACCCAATCACATACATAGTCCTACAAGGAAAATCATCGTACTTGTTACAAAACTGTGTCTCCTTGTCAAGAACAGCTTATGGCTGGAGCGGTGGCTCAGTGGTTATAGTGCTTGCTGGGCATGTGCAAGTACACGGGTTCAAATCCAAGCACCATGTACACAATGAAATGTCAGAGCAACGATTGCCAAATGAAAAACTAAATAAAACTGATTCTCCCTTTCTCTCACATCCCTCTCTCTCTTTAAAAAACAACAATGATGACAACAACAAATACAGTTTAGATAGGAGGGACTGAGGTGATTTATCAGATGGTTCTCTGGACAGTGGAAATGACCGATTTGTTACCAATCTCAGCAAAGCACAACAGTTAAATGTCAGCCCAGATAGTCACAGTGGTCTCTGAGCAAAGGAGAAAAGAAAGCAGTCTATGGAGTGAGCAAGGATAATGGAGCAGACCTGAAAAGAATTTGGAAATTTGAGGTATCACAAAGCTCCTTCATGGCAGACTTCCCTTGCCTGCATTTCAATTCATTTGAATCTGGAACATATTTTCTCTTCCTGGGTCCATAAAATTCTCTCTTTTGTTTTAAAAAAAAAAAAAAACCATCATCACCCTAATTTTTGTTAATGGAATTCCTTGTTATCTTCAATTCAGAAAGACCATAGCTAAAATAAGTTCATTAAAAAAAAACTTTCACTATTGTATTACATAAAGAGATCATATTATCAAGTATCTTACATCACATGTCTTACATCACCCAACTTCAGTAAATACTAGAATATTGTAATTCTCTTCATTTTTTTGTTGGATAAGAGATATATGGGTTCAATCAGACTGATCTGTATAGGTCTTTTTAAAGAACCCTTAAGTTATTAGATGTCTGAATTTTTGATTGTTGAAGCTTCGTGATAAGGGAAACACAGCTTCATCTTCAATCAATCATTGTAGATATATTTTTGTACAATGACTTTAGGGATCCATTATTTGTTTTTGTTTTTTTTTCAACAGACTACAAGTAGAAAGCTTGTTGATTTTAGTAACATTATAACCATTGTGTCTACTTAGACCTTTTTTATACAATTTTGAGGGAATTTTTCTCATTTAGCTACTCAAGCTTTCTAATATTTTTTTTCTAAGAAATTTTCATTTGATATTTAAAATATTAGGTATTATATATCTGGATTAATTTCCCCCCAACATTAAATAGACTACTTCTTCTCAGAAGTCTGTTTGCATGCCAAAAGTATAGTTTTCACCTTTGAATCTGAGGCTAGAAGTAACTGCCTGTGAAGAGTCCGGAATATGTGAATAAATATTTAGATTTTCTTACACAAGCTGCTGACTTGTTCTGCTTTGTTGGCATGAGTTGTAGCTGTGTGTAAGTTAGAAAGTTTCTCTGGTATTTGAGATATAAAGAGTGCACACTCAGCGGTGAAGGAGTTTTTGTAAGCCAATAAAAATGTCTGTGTAAGAGGATGTCAAAAGTAGAATTTCAATCTAGGCAACAAAAAGCAATAATTGCCAAGAAAGGTGCCAAGTCGATATTACAAAGGAAATGAAAAAAGGTTTGGATCCAAGATTTGCAGAACTCCCCAGGCAAGATTCTGAAAAGGTTATTGGATTTAGAGAGGCAAGAGGCTTCTAAAAGTGTATGTGAGTGTGTGTGTGTGTGTGTGTGTGTGTGTGTTGTTAACATCCTGCAATGACGATTGAAATACTGATTATGACTTACACTGAACATTTCTAACCTCTAAGACCTTGTTTTATTACTTGAGGTAAACTCAAAACCATTTATTACTCTAGGTTTAGCAGGGAAGTTGGAAAGCCTGGCATACTTTGATCCAGGGGAAGGTAAACTTTCCTATTGGATACAGTTTTTTAAAAATGGTGTGCTTTTTACATTATAGGGTTGACTTTCTCAACACATTGGTTACACCAAATTTTATTTAGACCAGTGTGCTGTTGGAGAGGTATTATTTTCATTTCATACTTCAGTTAACCATGAAAGATGTTTCAAGATAAAGCAAAATTAAAAGGAACTGTAGCATTAAGATAGTAACCCTTGGGACTGGAGTGGTAGCTCAGCGGTTATGGCACTTGCCTATCATGCGCAATGACCCAAGTTTAAATCCTAGCACCACGTACACAACAAAGTGTCAGAGCAATGAAAGCCAAGCCACATGAAAAACTAAATAAAATTGTTCCTCTCTTTCTCTCTCTCACTGTCTCTCTCTCTTAAAAAAAAAAAAAAAGATAAAAACTCTTCCTGGAAACCACACTTTATCAAGATTTTTCTTTTCTTTTCTTTTTTTTTTTCTTTTTTTAACAGAGAGAGGGAAAATGATATATATATATAGAGAGAGAGAGAGAAAGGGAGAAACAATTTTATTTAGTTTTTCATGTAGTTTTCGTTGCTCTGATACTTCATTGTATACACGGTGCTGGGATTCGAACTTGCATCCATGTGCATGCCAGGCAAGTGTCAGAATTGCTGAGCCACTGCTCCATCCCCAAGATGTTTTATTTTTTGATTGACAGAAATAGTCAAAGATGTTTATTAGAAGAAATGATTTTTTGAGGTGATTTGCTTTTTAAAGCTTGAGTAGGTGGGTGAAAGGAAACATGGTATATTAATGGAATATATTGGACCCTTGAACCAAGGTATACTATCATTCAACTATAAGTGATAAGGAAGGAGTTCAGGTTAGAATTGAGATTTTGCAAAAAAATAAGATAAAACCTGTATTTTAAATTTCAGTCCTATTAAAACATAAGAGCAAGATTTTTTTATTTAATCCTGAAGATAGTACAGTCATTGAATATAGAATTCACTTGCACTAAGGGCATTTGTTTACTTGTGCATTGAATAAAAGTTAATTGGGAAATTCAAAAGACAGCACAGCAAGTGGAAGGAGAGCAGCCATTTTATACATCCTTAGGAGAACCCCTCCAAAAAATTACACATATTTCTATGAAGACAAAATGGAACAATTCAAATATTTTTAATATATGAGGAAAGGACAGGAAATAAAAGCCAACACTGAGAGTTCTGAAAACAGGCTGGTTAGAGGAGATGAGTTGGTCTTTGTAGCTAAACCTCATACTCAATAGAGTAAGCAGCATCAGGAGAGAGCAATGTCATTGCTAGAAAAGAATGTCCCAATGCTAGATAACTGTGGGGACACTTTCTTTGTTTCATTGATTGTGTCACTCATTCACAAAGTAAATTTAATAGCCCACTATTGATTTTTATATGGCTTGGAATTGATGCAACTAAATAGATGGAAGAATACACAACAATAAAAATAGTGTCCACACCACACATCAAGTTTGCTAACATTTAAGCATCCCCATGCAGTATGATGGCCTGACTGACAACAGGGATATGAAAAGCTGTAGAAATGTGGAGAAGTTCCTGAGTAACGAAGTGCAGGTGGGCAATTGATGTGTGCCTACCGTTATATCTGAGAAGTAGTACCACATAAATTCAGGACCATTAACATTTTATATTTAACTTCTGGGTTTCACATGGAAATGGATTCACAGTTGTGTTTTCCCTCCTTCCTGTCGATGATGACTTTTTAGTTATTTCATGTCAATAGGCTTGTCAAAGTATGGATAGAG
Source organism: Aplodontia rufa (assembly GCA_004027875.1). NCBI lineage: Eukaryota > Metazoa > Chordata > Mammalia > Rodentia > Aplodontiidae > Aplodontia > Aplodontia rufa. Next base: position 5,375 of record PVKS010013254.1, on the reverse strand, counting down.
TTGACAGAGAGGCAGTAAAAATCAAACCAGTTAGTGTTTACAGTTGCTAACAATATTGCCAAGAATTTAGGCAGAAGAGAGATTAAAAATACTGTTTAAAATTGCATTGGGGGATTATTTTTAGTTTTTAATTTTCCATGCAATTGTTGTCTCTCATTACCACAAATAATTGAGAAGAAGCCATTCATGGCAAGGCAATAAGAAGAAAAACTTGTCATTTTTAAACAAGAGAAATCAAATGGATTCACTAGGACTCTGAATGGTTTCTGTTTGCAGAATTACCCCCTTTCTACTGCATGAGTGATTAGTAAATGTCAAGAAATCCAATATTTCTGAAAACTGAGACTCTTCCATTCCTTCCATGGGCATGTAGTGTTTGTGAGCATCATGCAAATGAATTTGTGAAGTCATTTTTCTATTAATCTTGGATGGTGAAATTAATATTCTTTGTTATGAAAAATGTAAAGCAACGTAGTATCTTGGAACATGAAAATATAAAGATTTCCCTTTGCAATACCACCTCTTAGATTCTGTACCTTGGCAGTAATTGACCTATGAACAGTTTGGTGTGTGACACTTGGTAGAATATTTTCTATAAATGTAGAATAGCAATCATCTTATCCATAGGTAACCTGTTTAATCAAGAATTACCATTAACTCAATTATTAACATAATGTAGTTTAAGGTTTATAATTTCAATCTTTATAAATACAGTGTTTGCCTGTCCTCTGTTCAATCCCTTTTCTCTTAAATTTCCGACTACTTTTATTAATTAAAATCTAATTCCATATTCAGCTTTTAAGATTCTTTTAAATCTAAATTAAATAATTTCCCTTCCTCTAGCATTCCCCATACATATTCTTTTCTCCTAATTTCAAGGAGGGAAGAATCAGAGGATTTAAAATTGGAAGACAGAAGAGACACTGGCTCGCTCTTTCACTCCTACCTCCAACCCTATGTATTGGAGTCTGTGGGAATGGGGCAGAGGGAAAGTAGACTCCAGGGCTCTCTTGCGAAAATAGATTCTCCAGTGCTGGGCGAGATCCTGGAGTCACAGTACTTCTTTTTCCTTCAGGTCCTCTCCTCTGCTGGTGGCCTCCACGTGCGTGTGGTTCTGTGCTTTCTGTGCATGTGACTGACATCTGGAGTTGGATGCTAGTGTCACTCATAGTCCTAGTGGTCTTCTAAATCCTAAGGGAGAACAGCATCTCTCCTTTGGCCCTGACTGACACCTGCACCTTCCATGCAGAGCATGACCTACCTGGGGACACAGGACCTGTAAGCATTTTCTAGGCTCCTGGTTCCTTCTGACACCCATCTTCTTTCCCAAGAAGTGCAGAGGGGGCGTGGGGATGTGCGGCCTCCATCTTTTCGAGATACACTTTACCAAGGAACTGTGTTTTGCTTGCTGGTGGCTGCTCTTAAAAGCCTCCAACTACCAAACCTTTCACAAGATGATATCCTCAGCTTCAAGATTCATACTTGTTCCCAAGCACAGTCCCATTCCTGCAGGCACTTTATTGCTACTGTTCATGATTTGGGCCGCAACAGAGAAGCTTCTGTTTCATTAACGGGGAAAGCTTGAAGCAGGAATCACTTGCAGTATCTGCCAGTCAGTTACATGGAGCTCTTCTTTCATTTGCCTTTGGAAGAAATCAGGAAGAAGTAAACTCCAAATCCTCTCCACTGCAGAAAGAGAAAAAGAAACCTCTCACTGCTGATATCACATCTTCCACCAAAACATGGTCGCAGCTGATCTCTCTCCTCAGTCTTATCCTTGCACAGCAGATGTGGGAGGGTTCAGAGATTTTTTTTGTGGATTTTTAGCAATCCCAGTAAAGGGATCTGTCAATAGCTATCATTTGAACAGCAATAAGAAATACCATACCCAGTACAGAGTCACTTAGTTGTAAACACGATCAGACACACACATACACAAAGTGCAATAGCACAGCATTATACCATCTACCATATTGTGCGACATCATATTGTTTGCTTAAAATTTTGTCAATATTTCCTTCACTGAAAACATGGTGCCATTTTCTATGAGTAAATCCATGCTACCTCCTAGAAAGGACATTTAACTGCTAGTGACAGATCTTCCAGATCTGTGTTAGTGACTAGGAGTGAGGAGTCCTAGAGATTGGGGACATTAGTAATAAAGAAACCTTTATATTTAAAAACCAAAATACAGAGCTTGAGTGGGTGGCTCAGCGGTTGGAGCACTTGCCTGGCATGAGCAAGGACCTGGGTTTGAACCCCAGCACCACATACACAACTAAGTGTTGAAAAAACAAAGGCCAGATGGAAAAATAAATAACAGTGACACACACACTCTCTCTCTCTTTCTCCCTTCCTCTTTAAAAAAATAAAATAAATGAAAAAAAATCCACCACAGATGAGTCAGAGATGTAGTTCTATGGTAGAGTGGTAGTGTGCTTGCCTAGCATGTACAAAGCCCTAGCTTCAATCCCCTGTACTGAAAAACTAAATAAAAAAAGAAGAAACACCAGGATTTGGGGGTGTTTTATTACTACAGCATTATCTTGCCTACCCAAATATAATAAAAGCTGCATTATAATTTTTTAGTCCTTGAAATTTGCAATCTGTGTCAGTTATTTTATTTCCAAATTTGTATTCTCACATTGTTTCAGTAAACATTACATTACACTTAATTTTTGCACACAAAAATTGTTGGCCAAACTTTTAAATGTTTTTGGAAAGTGCTAAGTGTGTCTCAGACTTTTCACTTTCATCTACAATCTGTGAGTGCTTAGGGTGGACACTATGACTCTCTTCAGCGGGCAAAGAAGTTTCTCATTTTATGTTTTCTGAATTGTTAATGCAACTTGTACGTTCATATTTTGCAAATTTTCTGTTTATTTCATTTTATTTTTCTATTAAGTTGTTGTCATGGTCTGTTTGCATGGCTCTAACAACATCTTGAAGACTAGGTATTTTACAAAGTAAAAAGGTTTATTTTTCACAGGTGACTGGAGAGTGCAAACAACACAGCACAGCATCTTGGCAAGGGCCCTCTACCTGTGTCATTAGATGGAGAGGGATCTGGCAGTGTGCAGAGGGGCCAAGAATAAAGGGTTGTCTTGCTTTGTAAAGGTCTATTTTTATAGGAACTAACTCATTCTACCAGAAAAGTATTAATCCCTTCTGAGTGTTATGCCCTCATGACCTAACCACCCTCCACTAGGCTCCATCTCTCAAAGGCTCATCACCTTGACATTGCCACACTGAGAACCCATCTGCAGCACATCTCATGGAGGCACTCATCCAAATAGCAACTGTTTCCTTCTTTTTCTGTTAAATTTATAGGAAGTCTTTGAAAGTAATACCTTTGAATTATATATAGTTTTGAAATTCTTTTTACACTATAGATCAATGGAAATTTTGCCAGAATGTATTATCATATAAAACTTGACAATTTTCATATGGACATATCTGTCATTGCTTTTCTTGTGCATGCTTCAGAAGGCAACCGGTGAAAGGTTTTTATATTTTCCTTTGTACATCTGAAGTTCAACACAGGTTTTGTATTAGGATTATCTGGAGAGATTTTTTTTTCTAATATTGAAATTCTGGTTCAATCTCCAGATATCTGATTTAATTGGTCTGAGAGAACCTGATTATATTTAAAAGCATTACAACTTGTCTATAAGGCCAAACTGAAAATCACAGGTCTGGATTATTTTATTATGTAAAATTTACCATATATACTTCAAGGACCACTAAAGTCATCTGGCAGGTATAATTTACAAAGTTTTTTCCTGATGTTTAACTATAGCTTGCAATAAGAACCAAAGATAAGCAACTTGGACCTCACTCATAAACATAAATTTTCCATGTGTCCCATCATCAAATTCCTATAAATCAGTTATGAGTAGAAAATGGAAAAGTTCCCACAGACTTGTAAAAACAGAGAATATGTTGTATCCATTATATAAATTTGATAATCTCAGGATGCTATATTTTCAAACAACAAAGAAGCATTTGTTCTTCATTGCCCAAATGTTGAAAATTCAGGACTACAAGACTTGAAGTAGAATCACCCCCTTAAGTACTTTAAAGTAAAAAAGTGCACATTTTCATGCCAGAAGATCCCATCTGAGTCACTACTTGTCCTGGATGCTTTATAAAAATTGTGCAAAAGCACACTTAAGGGATTAAGAAGGGTTTTATTGGGATATGAACATAGACCAACAATCAACAAGAGAATAGAAGTTACAAATTCCCCAGATCCCTGATAATCTCACAGAGATAGGCATGCTACTGTGAGGGCATTGCTGGGTCAACATTGTGAATCTCTGCTTCAGTAACAAATCCCTTCTCCTTTTCAAGGTAGCAGTGTGAGAAAATACTTATTTATGGAGTGATAAACAACTGTTTGATGTCTGGCAACCTGGTTTTTTGATGGCAGTTTAGAGGTGTTCTGTGCAGACTAGCTACCTCACACATTTTGACTGATGAGCTGTTTCAGTCTTCCTGATGGCTAGAAGAAATGCCTAGAGCTGTGAGAAGGAGACCTGACCACTGCAGTCACTCAGGTTTCAGCTACGCTATGATGCAGGCAACCAAGAACAAGTTGACAAGGTCGTTTTTAGATGCTTATGCTCTTTTTATAAGAATGCAGGTGTTTTAGGTAGGAAAATTTTTAAGCAACAATATAAGATAATAAATATTAATGGATTCATTATATTTTAATATATCATAGTGCTGTTTTTTCTGTCATTAGAATAAAAGCCAATGCAAAAATATCAATGCCTAAATTATATAGAGTATTATTGAAATAAACATGCATTATAAATTTAAACATACAATTTATAGTTTCTACCAAAGGAAATAGTGACGCTAAAACAGCAAATAGTAAACCTAAACTTGAATAAGATTTGCTTCACTGCTTGTTGATCTCAAACTTTGTTTTTCTGTAGGCATTTAAGTTGTATCAAATTAATACTAATTCGTACAGTTAAAGGGTTGAAAATGATTAAAGCTTTTTAATGGTTTACCTAGTAATCTGAAAACACCTTTATTTAAAAGGTGCTATCAAGATCTGGGTGCAGTGCTGAATGCCTGTAATCCAAGCAATTGAGAAGCCTGAGATAGGGGGATCGCAAGTTCAAGGCCAGCTGCAGCAACTTAGTGAGACCCTGTGTCAAAATAAAAAAGTAAAAATGGGCAGGGGATGTAGCTCAGGGGTAAAGCACCCCTGGTTTAGAGCCCCAGTTCCCAGTACCCATAAAAAAGGGAACAACAGATGCTAAATTAAAAGAAAAACAACTGAAATTCTAAATTTGGAGATTAAATTGAAATGTTTAGTAAGTGGCATAGATTATTATGATAGACTCCCCAAATTAGTTAAA
>PVKS010013253.1:24434-51514 GCA_004027875.1 Aplodontia rufa | reverse complement strand
AAAAAAAATAAAAATAAAATTCACTATGAAATCTCTTATGGTCCAATTCCAGATAAAAATAAATAAATAAATAAATACAAAATTCATCCATGCTTCTTTTACAACACAGATAGTTTTATGCAACAGTTTTGTGCACCTGCGTTGTGACTGTGGCCTGTCATGTGAAGGCAGTTGTGGAATTTTCTGCTTGTGCTATGCCACTGCTCAGCATATTTTGGATTTTGGAGTATTTTCAGACTAGGGACGTTCAACCTATATTATAATTTAATGATTTGAGATGACTTTTCCAATGTGTATCTTCACCATCCCACGAAAGTCTGAACTGTTTTGGTTTTTGTTGGTTAATAGAAGGCAAAATACCTTGTGCCTGGTCTCACTTAGTTCCTGAATGTTCTGTTGTGTCGCTGCAGTGTTCTGAAGAGGGGTACTCACCTTCCTTGCTTGCAGGGAAGACACCTCTGCCCCCTTTCCTGAGGTTGTGGTTTCTGCCCTTTTGTGGAGACTTCTACTACAGGGAAGTCAAGTGACATAAGCCCAGAAGTCAGACTTGGATCCACCCTCCTTCGAGTCATGCAACCTTGGGAATGATTCTTAACATCTGGAATCTTCTTTTTCTTTTTATGCTGAAAGGAGGCAATTGCCAGGTACACTAAAGTTTATTGAGCACTTACTATGTCCCGGGCGTTCTTCCAACTGCATTCTTTCTTTGTGTTATCTCATGTGAGCCCGCCAGTTACCTGCCAGGTGGGTCCTAACATCACCTTTCCTTTATGGACACACTGCCATGGGGAAAGTAACCTGCTGAAAGTCACACCAACAGAACTGGAATCCACGACGACATTCGGTTGCCAGCAAGAATTCTTAACCCTAACTGCCTCAATAATTTGTCAAAAGAAATAACTAAGACTATGAATGTTAAGCACAAAGCAGTGCCTGGGGTACGGAAGTGCTTATTAAATATTAACTGAATCAATGAGTGATAATAACCATACATAGCAATACTAATAATATGGATGGAAGAGCAGTTTTCTCCATTTATTGCCAGTTGGATTTAATTTCCTAAGAACCAGATAAAGAGATCTTTGTTGTGCCCATGAGTTCTATCGGTACTTGACAAAGGATCCTCCCACCCCCGTGAACCTCTGGTGTCATTAAGAAATGGTTAACACACATCATCTTTCTTAGCTATTTTTGCTGCCTGCCATCTGGAGTGCCTCCGCTCTCCTGGATGTGTTCACACTAAATCAGCAGATGAGAGCATTAACTAATTTCCCTGTTTCAGATCTGCTCATTTGGGTAACGATGACCTTTAAAACTACTGTCATCCACCTCATAACCATGTGCCATATGTTGGATGTCAAGTAATAAAGCATATTTAAACTTAGGAGGTTCCATAACACCTTATGGCTGGTTGGTGATTAATTAATAACTTCCCTACCGGCATCTTCTGTGCGGCTGACAAAGCGTTTTGTTTGCCACTGAGTGTCCACTGGTGTTGGGACCTTTTCCAGCCGTGCTCCTGGGAGACTTGGTTGCATACAGCTTTCCCTTCACTCGGCGCATGGAACCAGGACGCCTCCCTAAGAGGATCCATTTCACACAAGAGAATGATAGCAGACGTTGAACCCTGAGCCCCAAGTGCTTTACCTACATTTGTTTCCATTTACTATTCACAAAAACTTCACAGGGCAAGGGTTCCTGTGCCCATTTATGTACAGATGTGAAGGAGGATCAAAGAGATCAAGCAATTTACAAGCTCTGGATTTAAACCTAGGTCTCCGGACTGTTCTTGTTTGTTTCTGTTTTCACTGAGATGCAAGATGTCATCCTGACTTTTGTTTTCCTGACACTCAGGGAGTGAAGCCCTCCCTAGTTCAGCTCTGAATCACAATAGTAGGCTTTATGAGTCAATAGGCAAAGGGGAAGGAAAGGGGAAGGAAATGGAAGGGTTGAGATAGAGAAAGTTTAAGGAATGAATCCCTCTTAACTATCCTAGGTTCATTACGAAAGTACCATAGTGAATCTCATCAACATGCTTATCAACAAGACACTAATTAAAAATTTTTTTAAACTATTAAGAAGTAACAGTAGAGTAGAAGGAAGATAACAGGGTAGGGAGGAAGGGGAAATTATGTCAATGCTTATTCTATTGCCACCTGAATCTAAAAAGAATAGAGGATGGGAGGAAAGGAAAGGAAGGTGAAATACTGGGGACTGAAGTTATATTACATGCTTTCTTAATTATGTCATTGTATAGTGTATTCTCCTGTGCATCTAAAAAGAAGCAATAAAAAACAAAACAATAAAACACACAAACATAAAAGACTCAATTCAAGACCCAAAAACATTGGGCACAGTGGCACACTCTTGTAATCCCAGTAATTTGGAAGGCTGAGGCAGGTGGGTTACAAGTTCAAAGCCAGCCTCAGCAACTTGGCAAGACCCTGAGCAATTTAGCGAGACCCTGTCTCAAAATTTAAAAACTGAAAAACGAGCTGGAAATGTGCTTCAGTGGTTAAGTGCCCCTTGGCTCGTTCCCTGGTACCACATTAAAAAAAAAAAAAAAAAGGAGTCACTTTGGAACATCTCATCCAGTCTTGTCCCATTTCCCCATTTCTACCCTTCCTTCACCTTGTGATCTGATCAAGAGAATAAAGCAGAGATTTTGACAGTCATCTTGTCTAGGACTTGCGTCTCCTGCTTTGACAGCCATCAACTGGGAGTTCAATCTGTAAACCACAGCTGTTGGGTTCTTCTATGCCCCATGCAATTCATCAAAAATCTTAAATCACTCTGTTTCATTCATCACGTACGAGGAACAAATATTAACCAAGTAACCCTGTTTGAATCTTAGATTTCTACGATTCTAAGGAAAGTGATTTTCAGTCTTTGGAAAGGGTCTTCTAAAATGATTGCCCAGGAATGAAATGAAAAACTACATGTTATACTTGATCACTTGATGGCAATAGGGTCAATTCTGCATTCCTGGGAGGGAGATGATCTGAAGTTTTTGCCCAAGTGCCATGCATATCAGTAGGAGTATTAGATCTCCAGTGATAATGATAGGACTTTGTCAGTACACTGCCTTCGGAGCCCTAACTGCCTCAACACACGTGAGTTATTCTCTTCCTCAATCATTTCCATGTACACCCACACATTTAATTTTACATAAGTCTATATGTGGGACCCAGCACCATCATGAAGAAAAGGTATTTATCAATCTATATCTTCTCATATTTTTCTCCATGTTCTTACAGTGCCAAAGAGACTTATAGTAATGAGGCTATTTTTCCCTCTGTAGTTGTAACTTGCTTTATAGCACTGGTTATAATACACACTTTGCTAAGATTTACTATATTCATTCATTTGAATAACTACTATATCCTATGTTGTGAATATAATTTTATGTATCTGTGCTCTAATCAAAGGGCATTTCCTTTCTACCCCACCTTCATCAGGAGCTTTGATTTTCAGACTCCAAAGTCCCAGAAGTCAGACTTCTATGTTGAAGGGTAAATGCTTTTAAAGTTTAATTGCTGCCAAAAGATTGCTTTCCAAAAGAATGATGGTTCTTAGAATTCCCACCAGGAATACCTAAAGTAAACCTTCTCTATACCAATCAGCTCTTAGAACAGGTGTTTCTGTGTGATGGATGGAAAGTGATATTTCATTGTTACTCAAATTTGAATTTCACTCACTACTAGAGAATTTGAGCTAAACATTTTGATTTTCACTTCCGTAAATTATATTTTTACTTTTAGTGTCCATTTTTCTAGTAAGCTAACTTTTTCTTGTTAATGTGCAGTGTTTGTAGTTTCATTTGGACATTAAGTATCCATTATCTGTGGTGTGATTTCTTTTGCCAACAACATCAATTGTCTACAGGCTTTTTTACTGATGTAGATTTGCTGAACTTTTTTTTAAGAGAGAGAGGGGAGAGAGAGAGAATCAATCTTATTTAGTTTTTCATTTGGCTTTCGTTGCTCTGACACTTAGTTGTGTGTGTGGTGCTAGGGTTTGAACATGGGTCCTCACACATGACAGGCAAGCACTCCAAGTGCTAAGCCACTGCACAAGCCCCTTGCTTAATCTTTTCACTTCTGCATTTCAATTCCTGATTAAGAATATGTTTCCTTCTTCTAGACTGTACTTGTAGTTTCCTACACAGTCTGGCAAGATTTGTGTTGTCTTTAAAAAATCACAACTCTTTCATTAAGTCCTTTCACACGGTTGCTCTTTGTCATATAATTTGGATATTTTTAAACTTTTTTTCAAGCAAAATGTAAGTTTCAAAAGTTAGAATAGAAACTAGACAAAATATTACCATTTCATTTTATACGTAAATATATATTTGACATTTCTATTGCGATTTTTTGACACCAAGAATTATGGTAACATATTGCTGATGCTTTATCACCTTTTATTCCTTCAATCAATCTTATTTTTACTTTTATCACTCATTGGAAAATTAGGTTTTCAGTGCTTAGTTTTCTCATTAAACATTGAGGTATTCACTTTCATGAGTTCCAAACATATTTTCTCTTTTAGTAAGACAAGCCTTAGCAAGCATTCTCTTGATAAAGTTTCCCTGTTTCCTTGTGCAACTTACCTTTATTTTTATGACACTAAAAATAGATTATTTTTCCCACATCAAATTCAAAACAGCAAAAGTTATTCCTTTTTCTTTTTACATGTTTCACCTAACAAAATTTACTTAACAATTCTATTAGATAATTTTTATTCTCTTTTATTTTAAAATACAATTCAATGACAGCTTTCTATGTCTTTCATTCTTGAATAATTATAACAGTTACTTAATTTTCTTGTCATATTGCAAATGCTAAAACATTCAGGAGAGAGAAGGTAATAACAGTAATGACAGATATTGTGGTTTAAACCTTGTTTCTTTTATGAAATAATTTGAACATTTTTCTCCTTAGAATATATTTATTGCTATTTTAGTGAGCATTCTTTATTACATATAACTATTTTTTTCTACTCCACTGAAGTTTGCAAATATATTTTCAATATTTGTGGATGTGATACAATAATTCTTCATTTCCTACTATATGCACTTATGACAGTAGACTGTTGATGTCATATTTATATCTAATATCATACTTCTGCCTATTCTACCTATCTCTTTAGTATTTGAACTATCTTTATCAGCTCTGGAATTAAATTTATGCTAGCTCCAAAACACAAACTGGCAAACTTTTCACCTCCTTTCATAGCCTCAGATTATTTTAACAAAATAATCATTACCTCTTCTTGGTAGATTTTTCATTCCTTCTCATCTTGGTATAGTTTTTGAGTCATATTCACCTTTCCAATCTACATATTACCAGGATGATGATGATGATGATATATGTTTAATTGATTCCTTTAAATTTATATGCTTGTTTCTTCACCATTAGATTTGTTTCAAATATAAAATTACAACAAATTTAGTATTAGATCTAATTAACTTTTATTTGCAGTTCATGAGCTGAGGCAGTTTCCATTCCACAGAACAGAATGAAAGCTTCTTTTGGGCATCAACAGATTCCTGGGCTGTATAAGCTGGAAAGAAGGAAACATAATGTAGAGAACATTTAAAGAGTTGATGGGGTTACTTCAGGTTGTGCTGTGGTTTGGATCATAACTGTTCCCCAAAAGCCTGTATACTAAAGGCTTGGTCTCCAGTCCATGGTGCTATTAGGAAGTGGTGGAACCTTTAGGAGGTGGAGCCTGATGGGAGCAAGTCATGTTATTTCAGGTGTGTCTTTAAAGGGGATATAGATACCAGCCCCCTATATCCCATCTCTCTACTTCCCAGCTGCCACATATACCATCACAGGTCCAGAGTGATAGGGCCCTGTATCCATGAACTGAACTCTCTGAAACAGAATCAAAATAAATTTTTCCACTTTATAAATTTATTTACCTCAGGCATTTTGTCTTAGTAATGGAAAGCAGAATAACACAGATTATATTTTTTTTGGTAAGGGATAAAGCAAAGGAGAATTCCTCATTATGCTCATTCAGCTAGACTAGAACTTTTCTGATTTTAGGGGAAAACAAAAAGGTCTGTTTTATGATCCATAGGACTCCTTAAAATTTCAGTTTCATTATATGGCATTTAGCATGAGTGACTCCATTTTGGTTTGATCTGGTCTGTGGGAACCTGTTGCACAAGTTCAATCCAAAAAAATGGCCTCTCATAATTTTTATTTCAGAGTTTTTAGTTTGTGTAGATGCATTAATTTATAATCCCATTAATAGTATAAAATTATTTCTTTTTCTTTACCACAGAAATCAGTATGGAGGTTCCTCAAAAGACTAGGAATGAAGCTACCATATGATTCAGTTATACCATTCCTCAGTACATAACCTAAAGAATTAAGGTCAGCACAATATAGTGATATATGCAAAACCATATTTATAACAACATGATTCCCAATAGCCACAATATGGAATCAGCCTAGCTTTCTGTCAATGAATAACTGTAGAGTTGTATTCAGTCACAAAGAATAATGAAATTATGTCATTAGTAACTTTATGTTAATAAAATAAGCCAAACTCAGAAAGTCAACCATCATGTGTTTTTTTCTCAGATGCAGATGCTAAGGAGGAAAAAGAAAAAAAAAAGATGGAAAATGTTTCATGAAATTTGAAGGAAGATCTGTAGAGCAAAAGAATGGGACCTGGGGAAGGGAGGAGGAGAGGGAAAAGGGAACTATTAGGGAGTGATAATGGCCAAATTATATTGTTATACTTTGGGCATGTATGAATATGTAATAAGGACCCCACCAATATGTACAAGTAGAATGCACCAATAAAAATATGGGAAAATGAAATAAGAAAATACACACAAAACAAACAAACAAACAAACAAATTGTTTCTTCTCAGGTTAGAGCTGATTGGATGTCCAGAGACACAAAGCAACACAGAGAGGATGTCAAATATGCTCCTGTTTCTAACTTTTCTTTACCACTTTAAAAATAAATTCTATATTGAAATACACACACATAGAGTAAGAAAGGTTCAGTAGTAAAATTTGCATAAAACATTATTTTAAAATAAAAGGTTTCAAAACAATTTGTTCATTTCAGTGGGCTCTTCTGGTCTGTACCACTAACTCTACCAGAAGTTGATTTCTCATTTACTCTGCAGTGGGGATAAAGAACTTTGTGGAATCCTGATATTGCCTGCCTGTCCTCCCCAAACCACCCAAAGCTCTGTCAAAAGGTCTTATAGGTTTTGTCATAGAATTTATCATAACTTGACTTTCTTCATATACTGATCTCTTTAATTCATGCTCCAGGTAGGCAGGTACCTTGAAAAACTCACTTACTTACATACAAAGAGACGATTTCATCCACCATCTCAGGCTTGCCTCCCACCCTGAAGTTCAGGTTAAATGCCTCTGTTGCAGCCATAAAGCACGGGAGCATCGTCCACTGACTGGGAGTAAAATATAAATAGGCTAACAAAGCACTGCAAGACCAGCACCCCCACAGTAGGGTGCACCAATCCACCTGCTTGTAATTCTCAGTGGACTTCTCTTAAGATGATGTAGAGACTAGGTGGGGCGAGGCTTGGATTAGGAAAACTCCTTTATATCTGTACAAATGCCTGGGGACAAATGCAGGTCGAAAGTGAACATTAGTTTAAGTAACTTCTGGGATTTGATAGAGTGTGGGGGAAGAGAACCTTGATGGTCCTCAGGGTCCACCTACTGCATCCCAGTCCGGTTCATAAAAGGAAATGCCCACCTCATTCCAGTGAAACTAGCTTCCTCCTCCAAGGCCCCTGTAAGGCACTTGATTAAATCCAATCACAATGAAATGCTGCTTCTGAGATCCCATGTTTCACTTCTTCACTCACTTTCTGGATATAAAGACACCCTGGGTTTTATTTAGTCAGATGTCTAACTAGAAATCACACTTCTCAGAAAAGATAAAAAATAATGATCATCTAATTCCCTATTTTCCACGGAGCCACTTAACTTCAGTGCTCAGTACTAATCAATAAAAGCCTTTCATCACAAAACCCAATAAGCAAGATCAAATTCAAGGGAAATGCTCAAAAGAGAGCAATGGTTGGCACCCAAACCATTTTGTAAGGTCAAAATCACTTTTCCACATGAAGTTAATTCCTACTCATGGCCCAAAGCCATTCCACCTCTTGCTCTCTGATCTCTTACTTTCAAAAGCGGAGTCCACTGAACCTGCTGCGAGGCTACTGTGATCAGCATCCAGTAAAAACCTGAAACTGGAATTAATACCAGGTATGCTGTGTTACTAGCTTGATGTCCAATTGGAGGACCGCTTCCCATCCAGGAGAACAGGCAGGCATCAATTCAGAAAGAAAATCAGATGTGAAAAACAATGTTAAGATTCAGAATCCTTCAAGCGGTGTTAAGATGGGATAGGGACCCATGATTTCTGGGTTCATTCGCTACGCTCCTTCTCTTTCTCCCATGTTCTCGAAGAAAAGTAGGCAATGGAGAACAGGAGCGAACGAAAGGGGTGATGCTCTGACAGAAGGATTTGAGGCTCAATTCTTAATGCAAACATTCTGATGAGCTGGGTTGGAGTTCAGGGTCAATATCAGCACTAAATGCTGCCAAGTCCAAACCTAACTTGTGAATGTTACCATACTTCATCCATTGACATGGAAAGAGACGACAGAAGAGTGAAATAAAAAGACTCTGTCAAAACTCCCATTCTCATCTCATGAGTTTTAGAGAGAGAAAGAGAAACAGAGAGAGAAGTAGGGAAAGAAAGAAGAGAGAGAGAGCACACCATAATTTTAACGTAAGTGGTCACACCCTCTAACAAAGGTAGACCATTTGGTTCATTGGAGACTGTGAATTGCTGTGAGGATTCAACTATTACCTCTATAAAAATAACTTTGCTGTAATATAGACAGAACTTGATAGGTGATCATTAATGGATGATAGAAAATTATTAAGGATACAGTTTATAGTCCTTTTATAAACTACCTAAGCCTAATTGGAAATATACTTTCACAACCAAAATAATTAATACTTTATTGAAAAACATTCAAGGCAACTTATTGTTAAACAGATTTTGTTCTCCCATCTTTTACTTTATATTCAAAAAAATAATATCAAAGGTTGTGCAAAAGTCTACTGAAAATAAGAGGCTTTGTATACATAAGTATCAGCAGAAGTATACATAGGTAGAAAATTGTTATAATCTACACGTTATTGCCAATGAACCCAAACATTCCATGGCTGAAAATCAATGGCCAGAATATTATTAAGAGCAATATACACGACTGAAGAAAAACTTTCTAAATAGAAATAAGTCTTCTCACAGAATTCAGGAATGGGTTAATGAAAATTGCAATACAAAATGTTTTAAAAATTCTATTCCTTCTTAGCCTACTTAGAACTGTTCCGCTCTTCAGAAGGGACTGGAAATCAAAGTGAGAGAAAATAACTTGTGTCTCAAGAACTCCCACCCAGTGGCTCAGCTTGCTGGGAGGAAAGGAGAAGCCCTCTCCCATTGCTGCCCTGGCCTCACCCTGTAAGTAGGTGACACAGAACCCCTGCCCAGAAAGAGGTGCTGGGCTATGTTGCTGTTCCCCTCTGTGGTAGTCAGAAGATCCCTGATTTGAATCAAGCCTAAGCACCAAAGTCGATTTGGAAGCAAGGTTGATTTAGACTTTCTTTCTAAATTTGTGCCTATGAGCCAAGGAACTAGTGTTTTCCACAAAACTGACTCCTTACAAAGGGACACATGGAAACTGACCTGCAGGAAGTAAAAAATACTGGGTCCTCCTATATCATTAGCATATTTATGTGAGTGAAGTTTTAAGGTTTTTTTTAAGAGGGAGAGAGAGAGAAAGAGAAAGAAAGAATCAATTTTATTTATTTTCTCATGTGGCCCCTGCTTCGCCAATACCTAGTTGTGTATGTGGTGCTGGGATTTGAGCCCAGGTCCTTGTGCGTGCCAGGCAAGCTCTCCAACCACTGGGCCACCATTCCAGCCCCAAGTTGTAAGCTTTTTAACAGCTGCAAAATTTCACCTCAGCAGCCATTCAGGAGCCACACCAGATGCCAGTCAGAGGTCTCTCTTCTGGCAAATGGTTGTTACACTGGGTCCCATTGTCTGCAACGAATATCTCCCTTCCCTGGGGCTAAGGATTTCACCTAGTGCATTGGTACATCCTTCTGCCATGTATCAAATATTTAAGTGAAAAATAAATGAATAAACAAGTAGAATGCTTTAAATTCAGAAGAAAGGAGAAATCATAGAAACAAATTTAAAATATATATATATATAGGCCTCCCTTCCTCAGGAAGACTTGAGCATGCTATTTTGAAGAAGTTGGAGCTGCAAGACACGATTTTATAACTGGGTTACATAGTTTTCATCATTTGTAATGGACTTCAGTTTCACCAGATCTTATTTTGACTTGAAATGTTCCATGACAGGTTTATGGTATTAATTTCCCATTTCCTGTGCATGGCCTTTATATGTGTTTCCTTCAGACAATAAATCAACTTACTGGGGTTAGAAGAGTACCCTGTATGGGACTTTCTGAAACAGTGTCCAGCAAACTCTATGGGATCGTGGTCCGCTAGGGAATATCCACTCGGCTAGGTTTTACTGCAAAACACCAGCAGAAGCATAAGTCATCAGCTTTTTAAAATAAAGCAGTTTTAATAAAATGATTTCTCAGAGCCTTATTGCTGACACCGTCACTTCTTTTTCTAATGGATTTTGAGACTTGTTCAGAAGTTAATCCTGTTAATAAGATTCGATTTTCCTTTTGCCTTAATAGTGTACTTCACAATACTTATGATGAAGCCAGGGCATATTTGGTGGGTGGTATTTCTGTGGCTCTGTGTGTAATCATGGCAAATGAGGCTAAGAGGAGAATGACTGGGGACACGCTAACTCCTATGCAGTTCAGAGAGGGAAATAGTTCTCTCTTCCCTGCGGTATGTCTGAAGCAGTCTTGCCCAGGCTGTGATACGTACACAGCGATCAAGGGCCTTTAACCCCAGGAAGACCCAACAACTCCGAAACATCCAGGCTGCTTAATACCTGCACGGCTGGCCAGGTGCTCCAATAAACAGAGAAACAATCTCTTCACATAAAACAATCTTCCTTATTCTCTGGATTTGATTTTGATCAAAATTTTTAAATGCGCTTCCATGTTCTTTTAGTTTTAAAACTTTTTCTGCCTACCTTAAAGATAGAAGATCCATGACTCTTCTGTAGAAACCAGAATATTATTATTATTATTATTTTTGATTTCTGCATCACAAATAACATGTTTGAGAACCTAGTGGGCTGATGTCGCTCAATGGGAGAGAGCTTGCCTACTATGTGCAAGGACCTGAGTTCAATCCCTAATTCTGAAAAAATAATAAAATAAAAAAATCAAGAATAGTATGTAGAAGAAAGAAAAGAACTTAAAAGCCGACCCATATTTAATTTGATTATTTGAAAAAAGGAATTTAAAAGAAGGGCACACAGTGAGGGCTACTTAAAGGACTGATAGCATGTTCTCAGTAGATACGTAATGAGTGCTCTGGTTGAGCCCGTGTATTCACTTTGAGACACTTGAACATTTATAACATGAGTATTGAGAGGTACGGAGATAAGCAACTGGGCACAAATTGGAAAACATGGTGATGTCCTAAGGGATCAGGATTTAAGGATGCACCTGTATTAAAGGTTGCAGAATTGTTTAAGGAAAGTCCTGGGGGAAACTATGTGTAAAAGGCAATACAGGTTGTATTGTAAGGCTCTTGCATGCCCCAGTAAGAAAACACAGGCTTTGTTCTGTAGACGGTGAGAAATGATGCATTTTGGTGGGGGAGAGGAGTAAGAAAAATTTATTATCCAGTCTGGTTCCTGAAAACTCTAGTTAAAGTTTTGAATTAAGGAATATTTTATCATACTTTAAAAGTATGGCTTTCTAACTTTCCCAGAATTATAATATCTGGTTATTGTTGATGCTCTATTGAACTGAAAACTTTTGTTAATATTTGCGGTTTCATTTTATAAAATTATCATAACTGATGGATTTACGGTTCTGAAACAGTAATCAAATTTTAATAATGAAGCCATTAATACATACCTTGGCTTAAGGGTATGATATTTGCGACAATATAATATTTGCTCTGAAAGTAAGAATCCCCAAACTAATATATTTATATCTCTCTATAAGTTGTACAAATGTCTCCCCAGCTAGCAGCACATCGTGTCGCCTTGACAATCAGAGCTCGTCCTAGCTCTTCCTCCGATGTTGTTTGTTTCTTCCCCTTTGCAGAAAAAGAAAAAGATGCTTAAAATATAAAGGAAATTAATTACCAAGATGATCTTGAGAGACTTGAAAAATAATTTAAGAAGGAATTTCAATGTGAAAAGCTTCCTTTTCCTGGGACTTCCCTGAAAAGTCCAGAGTGGATACGCCTGTTTCCTGAGGCTCCGGCAACATTTACATTTAAATGAAAATACAGACATACGTGTTTGACCAAGGCCATCCACTTATGCACTTAAAACCATTTTCATTTCATGAAAAAACAGGAAACATCCCACTATGATAATATGCCAATATATCAATTTATTCTTTATGAAAACATAGCACATTATGCATCTGTGTGGGATGTTTTCCTTTTCCTTAATATTTTTTACTAGATACATATATTTGGTGAGAATCAACCTCCTGAAGAAATAAATGCATGAAGGTTGCCTTATTTGGATTCTTGAAAGCAAAACTCTGCAAAACCTTGAGGTTTCTCTTGTCCACTCCTCTGCTCCCTGCAGGGCCTGTTTTTATTTTCATGAAGTGGAATATGGTCAGGTGATTGAAATTACCTTGTGCACAAAGTGATAGAATTGGGGTTTGCAATTAAATGTTTTGATTGCTTACTATGTGCTAATTTCTGGCATGTTTACACACTCCTCTAAGACACTTACTGGGAGAATATGAACCTTCTTCTAAAAAGGATATTCTCAGAAAAGGATCCCCTCATCCAACATGTCCATGCATGTTCTGACCTACAGTGAACTAAGTTTGGGGAAATAAGAATATGGGGATAAGTATGATTAATACTGACAGCTAAAAAACGTGGCTTGCATACTTACTTCCCAACACATATCCCTTTGTTCTACCTGTTCAACAGATACAAAGCCATAACATCTGTATTATCTGCATTTGACGTCTTGGGAGTCTTGGAGACGGAGCTTCCTGACTAATACCACATAGCCGGTAGGGGTCGGTGCAGAGACTTGTCATTCCGAATTCAAAATAATGAAATGACATTTACAACATTCAAATAAATCATCCCATCCAATGAACTGAAGCCAGAACCTGCCCTCAAAAAGTGTCCGTCTGCACATATTGTCCCCTCTTTCTAGAATCCGTATTGACAAAAATGCAACATCTGATCAAAGTTTAAGGACCAGGTATGATAGCAGAAATAGTCATTTTATTTAGAGTCATTTGAGCCTTCCATTTCAAATATCAAAGAAAGACTTCCACGCACTACGAGAAGATCTTATTGAAATGACTCATGCTACAACATTGGTATAAAGCATTTCAGGAAATCCCAAAGCTAAATCACTCTCCTGACTCAAAAGTCAAAAATCTCTTCTGAGGACGCTTAATTGTAATCGAGCATCTACTTATTTCCAGCCCTTGTGGCCAAGTTCACCAAGCTGCTTATTTTCCTAAGATCAAAAAAATGTTTTCATGAATGTGAGATTTTTAACTTTAATTTACTCATTCATTTATTATTTAAAAAATGACAATGATTGGTGCGGTGGTCACTTGGATGGGAGAAAACCATGACATTTGCAATGTGTCTGGAAGGGAGATAGACATGTAAAGGTAAATTTGCTTCCTGCTCGCAGCTCTGGGAGAGACACGGTGGGGATATGGATTCTGAAGAGCATAATTTGCTTTGTGGCTCAGATGCCCACTGTCTGTGAAGCTGAGTGTCCTCAAACTGAAACCGGAGACTTGGAAAAAGTTGGTTTCAAAGGAACAGAGGTCAAACATTACAGTCACTGCATATTAAGGTGCAGGTACGTAACAAGCACCCAGAAGTAAATTGTGCTGCATAACAATAGGGAGCTGATATGAGTTTTGAACTTATCAATGATGGATTGGGGCAAAATATAGGAAAAGGAGAGGGAGCTGCCCCTAGACCCAATCACAGAGCATTTGTAGACAGGTATGTATCCGCTGGCTCTTGTTTCTTCTGGGACTATCTTAAACCCACCATTAAGTGTTTAAATTTACTGACAGAAATTTATTTCCCAGCATTGTATCCCTTTAGGCCCTAAACTCCAGTGGAGCAGAGAGTATATCTGTTTTATTCTTTGTCATGCCCCCAAAACTAAATTCATTGATTGGCACCTGACAGATACGTCCTAAAGATAATGCTTCAAGTTCATGCTAAAGTCAGCTTCCACCTGCTTGGTTTTCAATAATGGACTCAGATGTTCCTTTCAGTTTTCCTCCACTTTACCTTCTTGGCCATATTTGCTTTTTTTCTTTTTTTCTTTTTTTTTTTTATCTTGCGGCTGTCTTTGCAGTTTCATTCATTTCCATTGCACAGTTTTTAGCTTCTACTGGCTTCTAAGTCTCCTTTTCTGTTCTGCACCTGCTTTTCCATACTTGGAACTGCCTTATCTTCTTGCATGACTTATTTCAAAGGTCTGAGCCTTGGTTTCTTGCATTTTAAAATAGAAATAACCTAAAGGCTCTGGGTGATTGCAGGAGGAAAAAATGTGTGTCAATATCTTCCACAGCAAGGGAGAGATACTTAGCTATTAGCCTAGCATAAACGGTACTACTAATGAATGGTGGACTCAATAGCCTGTTCTGATTGGATGAGAGCTGTAGACGTCCTTCCTCAGCCTGGAGAAATACTGTCAAGAGAAATAAACATCTGAGTCATGCCGGCCTGTGTAATTTTTCCATGTTGTTTATAAAGGTATTTCCAGAAATGAAGACGGTTCTTATGAAAACAAAGAAAAGTAGAAATTTGACCATTCTGAAATCAAACTGTACTCAAAGTACAAATGAACAAAAACTTCATTTGTGCTTACGGACACAAAAAAAGTGCAGTCAAAATGGAAATATAATTCACTGAGAAAAAGTTAAAAAAGAGAAGATACTCAGACAGAGGAAGACAGGCAGACATAAGGAAGGTCTCATGTTCCCAGTAGCCATTATGGTACATGATTCATAAGGTCAAATTTTACAATTTTGAATTTTGCATAGGTCATTGCTTTAGCATGGAAGATAATTCTTTCTGAGCCATGCTCTCTTCTACCCTCATTCTATGTGGCCTGTCACACTCTGTGGGTGCAACATTACAATTCAGCAGTGTAAGAGATTCTAAATTTAAACTGAGCTTCGGCAAAATCAAATGTGCCATAGCTAACTCCAAATCAAAGATTGTTTTCCATTGTTCCTTTTAGATATTCGCCAGTTTATAGTGAACTAAACATCTGAGTAACAAAGCTCACTTATGAATTGTTGGATGGGCTAAACTCACCTGCTACATACCCAAACAAAATAGCTCTAAGATAACCCAAAAAAAGAAGTGAACGGTACAAACAGCCATGCATGGAATGAAATTGCATGTGCTACGCATCTCTCAATTCAATCCTTAGATGAGCAGCTGATGTGCTACCTGTACTCAAGAAGCACAAAACTTTTGCTCTGAAATGATTATATTCCCATATTTCTGGGGAGAAGGGGGTGAGAAAAAGTCCTACCCCAGAGGTGAGAAGAAAAGAGAGATATTAAGAAAAAATTGTGAGGAGGAGATATTGGTAAATGGTCCATCAATATATATTTATTATTTTTTTTTAAGAAAGAGAGGGGCAGTGAGTGAGAGAGAATGAGAGAATCAATTTTATTTAGTGTTTCATGTGGCTTTCACTGCTCTGGCACTTCGTTGTGTACACGGTGCTGGGGTTTGAACTCATGTCCTCCCCTGTGACAGGCAAGCACCATAAATGCTGAGCCACTGCGCTAGCCCCTCAGTCAAAATATTTAAATAAAGTCCAGTTCATGGGCAATGGTTCATCAACTATTCCTTGTGGCCTCAGAATGACCTTCCTAGGTACCTGTTTTTATCTTCTCAGGCTCCCATTCAGTACTTCACTATTTCTCTGAAACCTGCAAGTAGCGGTCAACCTGGTAACTTGGCATTGAAGACCCTCTACCATTGGCCTTAGTCTCACCATCATGTTTATTAATAATTCCCTTTGAAATCCAGTATTTACCCAATCATTCTCTTAAAAAGAGAGAGAGAGAGAGGAACAGTAAGAGAGAGAGGGAGAGAGAGAGAAGAGAGAGAAAAAGAGAATCAATTTTATTTAGTTTTTCATGTGGCTTTTTTTTCCCCAGACACTTTGTTGTAGACATGGTCCTGGGGTTTGAACCCACGTTCTCACGCATGCCAGGCAAGCACTGTAACCACTGAGCCACCACTCCAGCCCCTGCCCAATCCTTCTTGAAGCCTATCCACTCTGAAATTGCTTGAGGGGTGTTTGTTCATCTTTCTCTTCCTACCTATCTTAGCTCCTCTTTATCTACCTTACCCCTACTCTTCCTCCAAGGCTCAGAATATGTCGTGAGGTCCTTCTTGCCATGGACCTTCCCAGCCCACTGGTCCTTGGTGTTTCTCCTGCACACTGGCTGGGAATCCCTGACTGTGGTGTGCACATCTTTATGAAACACATAGCCATCAACAAATACAAAAGGCCAACTATTAGTATTTATTCTTCTAAAGATAAAGCTATGAGCTATAAGCTCAGGCAGCTGATAACAAAGCTATTTATTCAGGGAAAGGTGTTCACTACCTGGGAGGCAGAAAGGTTCACCTCTGTCTCAGAAGTTAAAAACGAGCCTTAGAGAGAGCAAGAGCTTTTCCAGCATTCTGGAACTGACAGCCTTGTTCTGTCTGCACCACACAGGCAGATCCTGCTCCAGCATGCTGGCTCAATACAGCTCGGACTTGATTCTGTTTTTTGTTTGACTGGAATACCACAGCTTGTTGAGGGCAGCATTGTGGCTCCAGGTACAAGCCATGCAGTCGTACATATTTTTATGACTGGTTTCTCACTATGTATGACCCATGGGCGCTGATGTATCCAGCTTAATCTTGGTACTTTTTTTTTTGTTTTTTTCACCAGAGATTGAAACCAGGGCCACTTAATCACACTGAGCCAGCCCTTGTTTATTTTGTTACTTCGAGACAGGGTATTGCTTAGTTCCTTAGGGCCTCACTAAGTTGCTGAGGCTGGCTTTGAACTGGGATTCTCCTGCCTCAGCCTCCCAAACTGCCAAGCTTATAGGCTTGTGACACTGCAATCTTGGTGTTTCTTGAATATAGAATAATATTAATGAATCCCATCACAGTTTAAAAACTAGGTGACAATATGAGCAAAGACTCAGGTGCTTGCTCAGCAAGAGGGACCATATCTCCTTTGTTTACCAGTTCCTAACTGAGGCTCCCTGGAACCCCCTTAATAATTCTGATGAACCCATCTATGTTAACAGGAAATGCTAAGATACTGAGTTCATGGTTCACACCTTTAAAATATATTTTGACAAGGATGTTCTTTTAAGAGATGTGAGGATATAATGGAAAATTTATAGAAAAACTAAATGCCTGTTTTCCAATTTCTTTTCCATTTTTTTTTGATTGTTTGTTTTTGGTCAGATTAAAGTAAGGAAACTGAATGTTAACACACTCCAGCTGCTTCTGATGCATAAATCTAGGAAATACAGTCTGACACAGAACATGGTAGAAATTTACTCTAAGATTGGAGACTTGAGCCTTTATAATTAGGATCATTTGATATAAATGCTTTTTATTGTTGTGATGGTTATTTGACATTATGTTGGTGTGTAATTCACCTACATCAAATATACATGTATATATACATTCCAGCAAGTTTCCTTATGCCTGTTCCCAGCCAACATCCACTTATAGTTAACGGCCATTTTCACATTTATCATTCTATTCCAGGTTTCCCTGGTATTGAACTTCACATACATAGAAAAAGACTGTATGTGTTCTTAGTGTGCATGTATTCTCAACATTGCAATTGTGACCTTGAGACATAATATACCTTAAGTCCCTTCAACACTGAATCTCCCTTTTCCCCAAGAAAAGCCAACTTCCTCAGCAATATCTACAGTTGCCAGCAGGGACTGACCTTTATGATCCTTGAAAACCATAGCACACAGCCCCCAAGTTCCAGGCTGATTCACTGAACAAGTTTCAGATGTGACCTTTGGGAAATGATGCCTCTTCTGACACAAGCACATGTTTTCCTACGCAGGCCGATATTTTACATTCAATCCTGAGAGTAGGCACGCAGGGCCTACATGCCCTGGCCACCACCTATAATTAAAGATGACATTCTTCTGAACTTGGAAAATAAACAACAATCTACAGAATGAATCAGGGCAGAGAGCCCCATTGATGAAACAAGAGAAAAAGGAACCTTCCATTTTTAAATCATATACCTCTTGAATCACATTAGTAATTCAGTGTGTCGTCTGTTAGTCAGCCAATTTTATAGAAATTATAGAGAGATTCATTCCTAATTAAGAATAATCTGATGGTTGGGCTTGACCCAGTTAAATTCTTATCTTTATGACATCAATCTTTTATAATGCTTGCAGAAGCCTTGGCGAAGTCTCCAGTTTTATAAGTAAAAATTAATTAATTGGGACATTAAATTTGAAAGATGCTTTTATCTTTTCCCTGGTTCATGCCTTCACAACAGAAAGCAATAATTAGCAGTTTTATTTGAATATATAAAATATTTCCTTGAAGATTTCTAACCACTTTAAGTAGTTTGAGAATCAAATAATATAATATCTAGATATTAACTGACAAAGAAAAGTGGATCTTTTGCAAACATTTCACAGGAGAGTTCTCCTTGGTAATCACATCCAGGGGAGTGAGGTGAGGTTATCTATTATGAAGGCAACTTGGGGATAAATTGTGTTGCCAAGAGTAAAATTTTAGAAACATTAAGAAAGGCTCAGTGTGATTTTCTAAAATGTTTGGAGTTTCAACGTTTTCCAAATTTTTCTCTGGGAAACTACCCTAGCTAAACTTACCTAATTTGATAACTCAGAAAATAAAGTTTTCACCTACATTATGAAGTTATGATTCAAATGCATGTCATAAAATTAGTATTGGATTTACTCATCCATGTGGTCTCTATTTGTTTGACTATTCATTCACCATTACTTTCTCAAGTATGGCACTTTTGGAAGAGGACAATTAAGAAAAGCATACAGGGGGGCTGGAGCAGTGGCTCAGTGGTTAAGGGGCTTATCTGGCATGCACCAGTACTCAGGTTCAAACCCCAGCACCACATACACAATGAAGTGTTGGAGCATCGGAGGTCACATGAGAAACTAAATAAAATTGATTCTGCCTTTCTCTCTCTCTCTTTCTCTCTCTCTCTCTCTCTTTCTCTCTCTCTCTCTCTCACTGTCCCTCCATCTTTAAAGAAAAATAGAAAATCACTCAGACTCCAAAAGGGTTAACAGGATCCGTGGTGGCCTGAAAGTAACTTTGCCTGGTGAATACCGGTTGGTCAGTCTGTGCAGAGAAGCCTCAAAGGATGTGCCCAGAGCTCTGAATTGTTTAAAAGTTTTTAAAACTTGGAAGAAGCTGGAGAAGATGGACTTGTCCTTTCATATGAACTAATATATTCAGATAACAAGAACTGAATACTAACAAGAATCCCAGTAGGAAGGGATGGATCAGTAGAGTGGAGAAAGCCAGCTTGTACTTCCGAGAAGGATGGTGGCAGACACCAATGTATATCTTTCCACAAATCTCACGCCTTCTCACCACAGAAGGGGAAGGATGAGCTTACAGCAACTGAATTACTTGCTCCAGATCACTTTGGCGCACCTCATTATTAGTGGGTGGGATGTATGTCCCTGCCCCCTCAATGTGCGTTGAGCTTAGTGACAGATCCATGGAGTAGGGTGGAAGGGATACTGTGCAACATCCTCGGCTAGGTTAGGAGGTTCCTATGGACCATTTGTTTCTGGCACCCAGACACAATGCTGTGAAGAAGTCGGAAAGCCCATGCATGGAGAGACGTGTTGAGGAGCAGGTGGCCTGCTGTTCCATCTGGGTTCTCAGATAATGGAATAAATGTACCGCCATGTGAGTGAGCTCTCCTGCAAGTGCATCCTCCAGTCCCTAGCTAAAGCTGCCCTAAGGGCATGCGGAGCAGAGATGAACTGGTTTTCATTCTTGAGTCGTGCTTGGATGGTAGATCCAGGAGCAAAACAAATGACTTCTTCTAATCCACTCAGTTATGGTGTGGTTTGTATGCGGGGTAGAGAACTCAACATTAAAGCTAATGTTCTTTCTGTATATCGTGTGCCTCCTGGGAATCAAACTCTCAAAAACAGTGGTAACAGTTTTGAAGGATGATAAGATGTGAACAATGTTCCCACCAAAGGGAGTATATGTCAGGTCCTGAGTGTTCAGGAGCAATTGCATGAGATCTCGTTCTAGGAAAACAGGCTGCGCATTTAATTGGGGTTTTTCAATTGAGCTCACAAGTACTATGGATTAATTTAAGTGACCCAGCTGCTGCAGAGCATTTGTGATTGAAGTGAACTGAAGAACAAGATCAACAGCAGGGACAAGTGTATCTTCCAATGCATGGAGTGCAAATCCCATGTCATCCTGACCACAGCCAGCGCTCAAAACCATGGTCAGTAAGACCACTGAAAAAGCTGACCTGTGTCCTAGAAAGGTCAATTCAATGACAAATGATCTGAAAGTTATTTCTACATGGAAAGAATAATGGTACCGTAAACATTCAGACAGCCAGAACCATTGAGTTATGGACCAGAGGGTAAGAAGCAGAACAAAAGGAAAGAACATTAACTCTGAGACCAGAAGGCTGAGCTGACCATTTTTACCCATGGTTTCTGGAAACTCCTGTACTCCCAGACCCTTTTCACTTACCAAATGAAAAGGATGATACTCTTACTTCCTTCATAGGTCCATAGGCAAAAAGTCAGAATAATTGAAAAGCATTTGAGTGAAAGAAGAGTACGTAACAGAATGGAGGCCCCCAATGTTTCCTTGAAGTCAAACCCAGATGTCTAGGAGTTTGGCGCTTCACTAAATTTTAAAAGAAAATGTCCAAGATGGGAATTCCCTGCCTTGGAAACAAGCAACCCCCAATCTTAAAGACCTTTTTCCAAGGTTGGAGGCTTCCTTATCAATGAATTATGAAGCATTCTGCACATGGAGGATGCCAGTCATGGGGACCTCTGAGTTTCCCTTGATCCCCAAGGGATTGCATTGATGGCTCCCTCCTCTGACCCCAGTGCCATCTTCCCTAATGGCACATGCCTTCTTGAAGCCTGGTGTGCCCCTGCGCTCATGCCAATAGGTACGAGCACTGTTCCAGCACAGGAGAACTCCTCAGGAGCTAATGGGCAGTGGGACGCTCACATCAGACTTTGAAGTTTGCAGTGAACTCCTACCTCCTCTCTACTGCCAATACAGAGCTCCTGGGTGCAATTCAGAATACCCTCAAAATGCATGTATGCAGAAAAAGTTGCCTATAAGACAAAAGCCTGCACATGAGAGGAGCCGTGAGCATTGAATATTCTACACCGAATGTTGAAACCAAAATTCAAGGGCATTTTGTCCTTTGAATCAGGGATGTTGCCATGTACCTTGCTCCCTCTTCTACTTTCGGGTCCAGAGTTAGCATTAAGAGCAGGAGCCAATTTATAAGAAGATTTAGTTTGGATTTCCACTTCATTCTCTACCAGCTCTGTGAACTTGGGCAGGTCACTTAACCTCTCTGAACTAGAGCCTCTGTATACAAAACGGAAGCAATAAGAGCTATCTCCTGGGCATGTGGTGAAAACTAGGTGAGATACAATACCTGCCTGGGGCAAGTAGGAAATTCATACACGTTCGCTTCTTTCCCACTGGTTGGTTTCTGTGAGCTGTTTCCATGAGAGTAAGAACGAGGCGTCTGCTCTTGCTCTCTACCTGAAACAGACATCTGAAATATTGCTGCCAGCAGATAAGCCATTTAGGGACTTAAGTCACCATACAGAGTCTTTAATTTTTTTTCCTTTTTTTAACTTCTGAAAGCAGTGGCTGTTGGTTACTCACCTCCATACCCATTCGATCTGAATCCTTCAATACAGGAGCCCCAATTTTGGTTGGGGGTGCACGTTGACTTCTTTCTTGGTCCATATTGGCTCTGAAAGCAAGATACTACAGTCTGGGTGGTTTATGAGTAATGCAAACTTTTTTCTCACAATTTTAAAGATTGAGAAGTTCAAGATCAAGTCACTAGAAGATTTGGTGTCTGCTGAGAGCCTATTAACAATAGATGGTGCCTTCTCACTGTGTCCTCATTAAGAGGAGGGGCGGGGTGAGCTCTCTGAGGTCTCTTTTATAAGGACACTGATCCCATTCATGAAGGCTCCATATTTTTGGTCTAATCGTCTTTTAAAGATTCTGTCTTCTAAACCATTGTCTTGGTGTTAGGATTTCAATATACACATTTTGGGGAAAGGGGCATAAACATTTAGTTCATTACGCTACTTTAAAAAAAGAAAATATTTTTAAAAGAGAGAAAGAAAGACTGTATTTTTTATCTGTCTTTCGGCCAAGAGCTGCCCTGGGCGTACACCCTGGCTAAAGGGGTGCGTGTGGCTGTCACACAGTCTGGCTCCTGCTTGGAGAGCACCAACTCTGCAGGGTCAGACTCGTTTTTTCTCTTGCCTTTCTTCCTTCTCTCAGCCTGAAATTTAACCTTACAAGCTGCAGTGCCAGTAATAACCATGGGTCATAAAGTGACCCTGAGGATCTGATGGAGAAGAAAGATAGGACACTGGGGCTCTGTGGATTCAAAGAAAAGCAGCACCATGACAACATTACACAGTCACTGTTCACACGTCTTTTACTTGGGAGAGTCAAGACACTGTTGCTTTATTCCTCTCAGCACATGGTCAATTTAATTCTAGCCAAGGTACATAGGACAGGTCTTTAGAGAACACGGTGTAAGGTACAGGTTTTTGATCCACTGTATCTGAAAGAAACAAGCAGCTTTCCTTCTAGGAGGTATGGGGAAGAGCCTGTGTGGGGAATGGAGACAGCTGGGTGTTGGTGGTGGTGGTGACATTTCAGGTCAGAGAGAAGAAAAAAGAGACAAGCTTTTAGGAGAGAAATTATGAGAGCTTTAACAAAGGCCCCATCCTTCTGTTCTTATCCCTTCCAAAACACCATTGAACACCAGCTATGTGACAGGCACTAGAAGAGTCACCAAGAATAATGGTCCTTGACCTCATTCCAATCCCCAGCTGGTGGAGGTGAGCAGCTCAAAAGTACATAGAGAATTGTCACTGTGTGGAGATCCCTGTAGTTGCTACCATTCACGGATCTGGAGTAATCCACCTAACTTGCGCAGGAGAAAGGGAGTCATACCCAGACCTCCATGCTGGGTATGACAGGGGATGGGCTTCAGTCAGAGAAATAATGGATTTGCATTCTGAAGTTGGCAGTCCTGGCTTTCTCTCCTCAAACCTGTACTTCAGCACCGTGTCATTATTAACAGCTTCTCTCCAGCTTCAGTGTTTATCCACATCAGCTACAATTTAAAACTTACTCCAAGGCCACTTAAACCCCAGCCAATTAGCCAGTGTTGGATACAGGCAATCATTTTGGAGAATCTGCACGTGATAATGATCGGTTTAGTCTTAGCAGCCTTGCAATACGGGAGGCAATCTTCCATGTAGCTGGAGTAGCTTGGACCATCGATTCCGTCCGTGCTGTGGTGGTAGGGTGAGGGGTTAGGGCACAGGAGCCAGACAGAGGCACCATATGTCCTCCCAAGATGGTGGCACTACTCTCAGCAGGCAGAGAGCTTGAGTCTCCTTGCCAAGAGGTCTGTGGACATGAGAGAGGCTAAAATGTGTTCAACAGGAAATCAGGCAAGATTGCATTGGCTCTTCAAGACATAAAAGACATATGTGTGTTTACACACACACACACACACTCACACACACACACACACTCACACACACACACTCACACACACACACTCATACACACACACACACACACACATATATATATATATATTTGCTGTTTGCTTGTTGAAAATGAACAAAAACCTCACAGAGAAAAAGAGATGAGGGTGACAATTATGAAATACCTTCTCTATGCCAAACTATCATTTTAACATACGTGGTTCTACTGAGCCCTCACAATAACACTGTAAAGAATATATTAGAGCACATATTTTATAAATGAGAATACAAAAGAGCCTTCAGGATTGGGCTGTAAAGGATTCAGGATTCCATTCTGCTCCACTGTGTCCCCAGCCTGCACACTGTCCCCTCATACCAGAGCACATTCCGCACCAAGCTGCAATTCAAACCAGCTCTGTGGGGCAGAGGCCACATTTTTATGAGTGGAGACAGGACCACATGGCAGCCAGTAAGGAAGATGGAGAAGCCACGTTTCCCTGTATTTCTGTACCAGGAGCTACGGAGTCATTTTCCCTGGTAGAAAACAGCTAGTGGGCAAGATGTTTGTGGAAGATGTTTTATATTCCCTTCCCAAAGGGACGCAAGTAACTCCTGGTAATTATGTGTGTCTCCTGTTTGTACTCTGCCCAATAATGTTTGCTGACCTGTTTGCTAATTACCTTAGAATTACAGGTTCTTAAGAGAAACTAAAGTACAATCTGTTATCTTGGTAACTTTAACCAAGATAACTTTAACATTCTAGGTTAGAGAGAGAGAGAGAGAGAGAGAGAGAGAGAGAAATACACCATATATTCTGAGTTAATGGCAACCAAGCAAATGACTTGGCAGAGAACAGGAAAAAGACAAAAATATCCTCCCTTTGCCACAGGAAACAAATAAACCAAAACAAAATTCAATATCACTGTCAAATGCTCCTGGGTGCCCCCTTGAAGGAAAAGAACTCATATCCCAGGTTTGGCGGTGTTATAAACTTGAAAGCCTTCCTTCCTTTGCCCCTAAATTATCCAGAGCTATTTCATCTCTCTTCCTGAGAAGAACTTTGACAATCCCTTTGGCACCTGGGAGATGGCTGGCTATAGCAGGAAAACGCAGAGTATGATAATATCACACAGGAGATTAGATCTGGCCTGCCACTTCCTCTCTGTGCGACCTCAGGAGAATCATCTCTGGGAGTCTCACAAGGTTACAAAGAGAAGCAAATGAGAAATACATGTGTAAGCATTTTGCAAACTGTAGAGTAGCCAATGATTTACAAAAGTACATAAACATTCAGTCATATTATTAGCACATGCAGGTAAAATAGGAAAGTCACAGGAGATGCTGATGATAAATAGAATTGCGTTCTCCGGTCACTGAGCTCCTAACATTGGCCAAGGTGCTGTGCCTGTTTCCAGGGAGACGATGATATTTTAGATGCCCATTTCACAGACAGATTGAGACTAAGAGAAGATGATTGGCTGAATGATTATGGAGCAGGCAAGTGGCGAGTTCAGATGGGGATCGTTGTTTATCTGACCCTCAAAGCCCAATAACTTGTTGGTTTTACAACATTAGCATTTTTACAAATAGAAATCTAATGTCAACCGACACCAATGGCATCGCAAAATGAATGACGCTGGATGTCATCGGTAACACCCAACAGCTGGCTCATTTGGGGGCTATGGCACAGCACCCAGACTGTACGGAGGTTAAGGCTGATCACTCTTGATTTGTCTGTCTTCTGGCTAAATGCCACTGTTTGGAGTGAGGTCACCTTAGCTGTGATGCACACATGAAGGAAGCCAAATAGAACGCTGCCCTGGTCAGAAAAATCTTTGCTTCAATTCTGAACTTTCCTCTTTCAACATGCTCTGCAAATGGCTGTGTTAACATGCTCAGATATAAAATGCATTACACATAGAGAAAAAATGAGCACATGCAAAACTTGGTGAATTCTGAGTCAAGTCTGTAGACTGGGATTTGCACTGTACTAATACCGGTGCACAATGGTTTGGTAAAATGTCACAACTGGGAGAAACTGGGTGATACATATTTGAGATCCATTTGTTTTATTATAGCAAGTTATCATTAATGCATAACACATTTGACACAAAATCCTTTAAAACTTATTTAGCTAAGTTATTTTACTTAATAAGGGAGAGTGCTTGTCATATTAGTGAGATTTCTAGTACTGTAGCAAAATATTTGAGATAATCAACTTATAAGGAGAAAAGGTTTATTTTGGCCCATAGTTTCAGTGGTTGTGCCTGTGATTGCTTGGCCTTATTTACTTTGGACCTGTAGTGAGGCAGGACAACATGGTGGGAGAGCATAGGGGTAGAAATTGCTCTCCATGTGGTCACCAGGAAGCAAAGAATAAAGGGGAAGAGGGGCCAGAGTCCTTTTGAGGGCATTCCCTGCTGTAGCTGGACGACTTCCACATAGGCCCCACCTCTGAAAGATTTCATCATCTCTTGTTAGTGCTGTCCCTGGCTGAGGACCAAGCGTTTGCTGTGCAGGCTTTTTGGGGGTTCACTTACCTAAATCATAGCACTTATCTTAGTTTATTTTCCATTGCTATAAGAAAATACCTGAGGCTGGGTATTTTGCAAAGTAAAGATGCTTATGTGGCTCACAATCATGGAAGTTCAGAAACATAGCAGCAATATCTGCTCAGTTCTGGTAAAAGCCTCCTTGACTGCATTACAAGGTGGCTAGCATCCTGGCAGGAGTGTGTAGGAGGAGAACTCACAAGCAGGACAGGAAGTCCGCAGGGAGGGGTAGTTTTGAACTGTACAGCAACCATCTCACAAGAACTAAGCAGGGTCTCAGGAGAATCTCTGTGAGGGTCATGCCCCCAGTGACCTACGACCTCCCACTAGACTCCACCTGCTAAAGGTTCTGTCACCTCTTCACATGGCCCTGCAGGAGACCAAGCCCACAAATGTTTATACACAAACCATCGCAGTACCTCTCACTCCCTGAAGGACACACACCTGTGGCATTATTTCTTTTTTTTTTT